>OX463759.1:2357452-2433611 GCA_949824845.1 Rhingia rostrata
AATCCAATATTATAGAAAATTATTCAAGAAGGCATAAGGATACTAACATTCAAATTATAATCCTTTCGCCGTTTTTGCATTTGTGTCGCACTTACATTAAAAACGAAACTTGTATACATGTGTCCTTATTTTCTACTTGATATAGGTACAACTTTTACACAAGGCGGACGATTTGGAAGGACACTTTCTCAGGGAATATTCAAAACAAAAACAATATGTGGGCGGAGTGAAAGATGCTTCAAGCTATGAGGAACTTTTATCATGTGTGCCTTCATATAGTCTACATGACACCAAACTGATTCACTAAGTTTTTGAAGAATTTCCATGGTGGTGTAGGTATAGGTGGATGTAATAAATGCGTAAATTGCGTATGCTCTGTAGGTGATGTGTTAATCCTGTTTGTTATGGCAATGACGTATGGATAAGAATGTCGTGATTTATTTGATTGAGATATTACCAGCAGGAACACGTTTTTAATTGAAAGTCTATCAAGGAGGGTTCCACAGCTTTGCATTATCACTTGCACCTACAAATGGTGTCCTTGTTATTTTGAATGATTAATTTCAATTAATTTAAAGTTAGGTGGGGGAAAAATTGTCTCAGAAGATGCATTTTCTGGATCTGGTGGTGTATTGTTTACCCATAGTCAGGCATTTTGATTTTCAAAAAGGATATAAAAGTCAGCACCACATGCTTGAGATAACGTCGGCAAATGAATGGCAAAGATAATTGCTTTATGCTGCTGAGATGCTTTCATCAGATTTGTAATAAACTGTTGATGATTGTCCTGAGAATTGGAATTAAATTAGGCTGTGGTCCATTGCAACCGTTGTAGCATTAATTTCACTTTCCCTCCTATCGTCTTCTAAGTAGCAACAGTAAACATGAAATGTTACCTTACATTCAGACGCCGATAATTGTCTTATCAGTTAAAATTTTCTTCTCAATAACGCACTACACGCACTTTCCAAATGTGCAGTCAGTTGTGATATGGGAGTCAACCCCCACATCACTAATCTGCTCCTCTTTGCCAGGAAATGTAAAAGTCGTCATTTAACCCCGCGTTACTAAACGGAATCGAACTTGCCTTCCCAGACAAAGCAAAATAGCTGGGACTTATTTTGCACAGCTTAGCTGGAAGCTGAACATAACAAAAATAATAAAAAAAAGCGACAGTCGCACGTTACTCCTGCAAGAATTGGGAAATGAAACCTGCTATCACGCATTGGCCCTCTATTTCGGTTATATCACCGATACTTCTCTATAAATTAGTTGGATGGTGGACAGTGCTAGAGATAGCTTTAAGTAGCAAAAAAAATAGCCAAGGTGCAGACAACTGCGTGTGGTACACTCCGTACAACATCCTCAGCAGCACAAGACATTCTTTTTCACCTACTTCCCCTAGATATTTTTCGCAAGCAGATGGCGGCTATGCTTGGGTGTTGTAGAACGACAGTCGACTCTGATTCGCTTTAACTTGGCAATTCCCAGTGGTTGTAACTCTGACTACACATCAAGTGCTTATTTTTTCGGGTACTGGTCCAATCTAGCCGGATTTAACTAGCTAAACGATAACACGACGAAAAACAGCAAAACTATAAGCAGCCTGGATGGAATGGCACGGAATGAATTACCGGCCTACTGTCCCATGCGAACCTAAACAAGCTGCTTCGACATATTCGGACAACAGGTTGTCTAGAAATTTCAAGGGCTAGTCAAGCCCCTTGAACAGAGATGGTGGCGGATGAACCACAAGCCCAACGGCAGCGCTCAATCCCGTAGTGGACGCTGATGGCCCCGTGTCCTAAGGGTAACTCAAAAATTGGAGCGGGCCATCCAGGTTGGGGGTTGTACCTTGGGTTAACTAACCAACCATGGAAAAACGAATTCGTACAAAGCAACCAATAACCTCGGAAAGGACTGATTTTATTGTTGACGACTCGGCTAAAAAAGGAAAACTACGTTCGTATCTGCACCTGGAATGTGAGAACATTAAACATGAGAGGTACAAGCGAATTACTAGCGGAAGCCCTAAACTGCTACAAAGCAGATCTTACTGCCATCCAGGAAATACGACGGGATGGGCCGGGCAAAAAAGAGGATGAAAAACTGTGACATCTACTACGGACCGTGTTATAGTGAGCAGAAACAACGAAAATTCGGATGCGGATTTTTTATAAGTGGAAGACTTAAGCAGGAAGTCTTAGATTTCCAAGACATTAGCGAACGCATTGTAATAATCCGCATTAAGGCCAAATTCGCCAACATAAGCCTTATATGCGCTCACGCCCCAACCTAGGAAAACGATGATATAGCTAAGGATTGCTTCTATGAACTTCTTGACCAAACCTATGAGCCACTACCGACTTACGATGTTAAAATCGTGGTTGGAGATTTTAACGGAAGGGTAGGAAGAGAAGACATCTTTAGCAGTATTGGCGGAAAACAGAGCCTACACGACAACACGTCTGGTAACGGACTTACGCTAATTGACTTCGCTATGGAACGAAAAACTATAACCAGCACACGGTTTCCTCACCTTAATATCTATAAGGGAACATGGCGGTCTCCAGATCAACGAACGGTTAACCAAATTGATCACATAGCGATAGACAACATCCTGTGTTTTGGATGTCCGAACATTCCAAGCAGCTAACATCGAATCGCAGCCAAGGTTCGAATGCGGATATCCACCACCCCACAACAATCAAGAAATACTGTGAACAAATTTAATGTCGAAAGACTGCAATCGCAAGAGACCGCCAAGACCTTCGCGCAACGCGTATCCCTAAACCTCTCGATTTACACCATACCACCAGCATCGAATGTCGAAGAACAATGGCAACTATGCCAACAAGCCATTAGATCAGCCGCAACTGATGTGCTAGGTTTCTCGCGACCACCAGCAAGAAACCCCTGGTTTGATGAGGAATGCCGACAGCTGCTCGCAGCCAAGAACGAGGCCTACAAGGCTAAGCTGCAGGTGAAGACGAGAGCTGCTGTTGAGCTCTATAGGCAGAGAAGAAGGGAAGAACACCGGCTTTTCAGAAAGAAGAAAAAAGAGCAAGAAAAGCGCGCGATCGAGGATATAGAGAGGTGCCACTCCAGGAACGATGTTCGCAAGTTTTACCAAAGTGTAAATCGTCAAAACCAAGGATACAAGGCTCGAATAGAATCCTGTCGAGATGAACAAGGAAATATCGTAGTTGAGACACAGCCGATTCTGAAACGGCGATGACGAACAATATTCCGCTGTCAACCATTCAATATTGGCAACGAAAGCGAAATCTGCCAACCACTCGACCAGTAAAGTGAGGATATCTATACCTAAACTCAAACTTAATAAAGCTGTCGGAAATGACGGCCTTCCCGCCGAGTATATAAAGCCGTCGGTGATGACTTGGTAAATAACATCCAACAACTCATTAGCCAAATCTAGTCGGAAGAAAGTAGGCCTGAAGAATGGAACCTCAGCATCGTTTGCCCGATCCACAAAAGAGGAGACACTCTGAACTGCGCAAACTACAGGGGGAAAAGTCTCCTCAACATCGCCTACAAAATCCTATCTGCCGTAATATGTGAATGCCTGAAACCGTTTACCAACAACCTGATCGGACATTATCAGTGTGGTTTTAGGCCAGGAAAATCCACATCCGATCAAATCTTCACACTTCGGCAGATCCTGGAAAAAATCCAAGAAGTCCAAATCGATACCCACCACCAATTCATCGATTTCAAAGCCGCATACGACAGCATTTATAGAGACGAACTATACAGAGCCATGTCTAGTTTTGGTATACCACCCAAACTCGTCCGTTTGTGTAGGATGACGATGGAGAATTATCGCTGATCTATTAGGGTCGGATACTACCTCACCGACACATTCGATACAGCGATGCGCTGTCATATGACTTCTTCAATCTGATTCTTGAGATGATTATGCAAAACTCACGAGCCAACACCAGAGGCACAGTTTTTCAAAAACGTAACGACTAGCATATGCTTACGATATTGACATCACTGGTAGGACTCAACGTTTGCAAGTATAGAGAAGGAAGCGGCAAAAATGGGTTTCGCAGTAAATGAGGGCAAGACGAAGTATACGCTGTCAACACGAAAGGACACACAACATCGACGAATTGGACAGAACGTCACCATTGACAGATATAAGTTTGAGGTGTTACGGGACTTTATCTATCTCGGCTCCGCTACTAACTCTGTAAACAACATCTCGTCAGAAATTAAATGAAGAATTACTCTTGCCAACCGCTGTTTCTTCGGGCTAAGATGGCAATTCAGTAGTAAAGCCTTCACTCGAACTACTAAGGAGATCCCATATAAGTCCCTGATCATCCCAGTCCTGCTCTACGGCGCTGAAGAATGGACCGTGGCAAAAGCGGATGCAGAAATCCTTGGTCGATTTGAGAGGAAAATTCTTCGAAAATCTTCGGTCCAGTCTGTGTTGACGGGCTATGGAGATGAATATTCAACCAAGAACTATACGAGCTGTACAACGACATGCCCCTGGTCAAAAAACTCCGCATTGGACGTTTAAGATAAGATGGTTGGGATATGTAGAACAAACGGAGACCAATACTCCGGCTCGCAGAGTCTTCGGTCTGGTGGCATCATCGGTGAATTTTCGATAAAAGACTACCGTGGAAGAAACGTTATCGTCTAAGACGAACGATATCGAGCGACTTTTTTTGTCCCAGTTGGCTGAGTTGAACTGGGTTGACGAGTGGTTTTAGCAAGACGGTGCCACATGCCACACAGCTCGTGAAACAATGGACATATGGAAGAATGAATTTGGTGAGCAGCTTATCTCTCGAAATGGCTGCCAAGATCATGTGATTCGACGCCTCTTGATTGTTTATTGTGGGGTTATGTAAAGTTGTTAGTCTATGTGGATAAGCCGAGCACGATTGAAGCCTTTCAGGATAACATACCACGCGCAATTGAGGAATACAGGCCGAAATGATCGCAAATGTGACGCGAAATTGGACCTTCCTAATGGAACCTATACCATAGGCCTACATATCGTTTACAATGAAAATTTTGAATATATGATGCAAATTTGAGTATTTTATTCGATTTTAAGAAAAAACTACGCTAAAAGTATCACCGTTACACGATATTATTCATTTATATTATTGATGCTTTAAATCGTTATAAATAAGATCGGAATGTGAACGTTTATTTCGGAATTTAATAGAATTTGCTAATAACAATAATTTTCCGTTATTGCCAAAATCACAAAATTCCGTTTAGGGATAGTTACACCAACACTAATGTTGTGGAATGGTTTCAAGCAGTAGTAGTAGTATAAAAATTAAAAACCATTAAAATTTTCATTTAAATTTAAAATTTCCAATCTATCATAACCTAAATGAAAAATATCCGTTATATGGATTTTCTCCAAAAAAAAAAAAACTGGGTACACAGTTTTGTTGGAACTCATAAGCTTATAACGGGTGTTTTTTTAAGAGGTTGGTTTTTCCAGTAGAGAAAAAACTGACATATTGCTGTCAAATCGGGCAACTCTAATGCCACTTATGTTCAGTTTGGTTTGCCATTTAATTATGAACAGGTTGACAAATGAACAACGCTGGCAAATCGTTTATTTCGAAAATAATGGTTCAGTTCGCGAAGTTTATCGTAAGCTCCGTCCATTTTATGGTCGACATAATCGTCCATCAGAGTAATTGATTCGGTTAACCATGGATCGTTTTCGCACCACGTTTACTCCTTGTGATAATACAAATCCGCAGAGACGTCGAACAGGGCGAACCGAAGAAACGATTGCCGCTGTAGAGCAAAGTGTTGAAGAGGACCCGAATGTGTCGATTGGCCACCGTGCACAGTAGTTGGAGCATTGTCCATCAACTTTATGGAAGATTTTGCGTAAAGATCTTGACTTTCGATCTGACAAGGTCCAGCTCATGCAAGAATTAAAGCCGCAAGGCCATGTAACGCGTCATGATTTTGGTGTATGGGCCGAAAATGAGATTGATCTCGATGCTGATTTTCATCGCTAAATTTTGTTCTGTAATGAGGCTTATTTTTGGTTGAATGGCTACGTCGACCAGCAAAATTGCCGCATTTGGGACGAAAAGAATCCACATGAGATCCTTGAGACGCCATAACATCCACAAAAACTGACTGTTTGGTGTGCTCTATGGGCTGGTGGAGTCATTAGGCAATATTTCTTCCGAAATGATGCTGGAGAGTCGGTTACCATTAATTGAGACCGGTATAGAGCCATGATGACCACCTATTTTCTTCCCGAATTGGATTGCATGAATGTCGATGAGATTTGGTTCCAACAAGACGGCGCTACATGCCACGCAGCGCACGTGACAATAGATTTATTGAAGGAACCATTCGATGAGTGCATAATTTCGTCGAATGGACCTGTCAATTGGCCACCAAGATCGTGTGATTTGACACCATTGGATTATTTTCTTTGGGGATTTGTGAAGTCGCTCGTCTACGCCAGCAAACCAGAAACGTTAAGTTACTTGGAAGCCAACATTCGTGGCGTTATTGCCGACATACGGCCCCAAATGCTCGAAAAAGTGGTTGAATATTGGACCTCTTGACTTGGCTTGATTCGAACCAGCCGCGGCGGCCGCATGCCCAAATTCGTATTTATGCATTAATGGCATAAAATTATTTTTCCAACAAATCCAAATCGATGGACATTAAGACGAGTTTCTTGTGTTTTATTTCAATTTGAAATGCTGTACCCCTAAAAAAACATTCTTAACTACATTTAAAGTTTAATCAAAATCGTTAGAGCCGTTTTCGAGAAAATTGGTTATTATGACCAAAACAAACTTGGATACGAAGTATGGAGAAAATCGATTAACCCGTTTACTCTGGGGAGACCATTACGGACAGACGGACTGACTAACCGACGGACGGAATAACAAAAATCACTTTATTGGGTTTCGTTAACATCGTAATGATAGAATCAATCAAAATCTCGAGGTTGAATTTTTTCACCAAAACAGAACTCTCTCTCTTTGTAAGAGAAAGTTTAAAGCTACAATTACTGTAATGAAAGAAAATTTTTTTATTTCTTTTCATTCAGTCGAAACCAATTAGCATCAATAAATCAACAAACGTTTTCATATTAAGTCCATCCGATGCCTTTTCATGTTTTTTTCCTCCTAGATTGACAATATCTCACACTTTGCGACTTGGGAAACGTAATTTATAAAAAAAAGGAAAGCAATCTTGAAACGAAAAGTCAATATTTGAAGATATGTTTGTAAAGTGTAGGAAAATATGCATATACTTGGCCTAAATGCGCTTTCCACGCAGAAGTAACAACACTATTACTGCCCTTCTCCTCGCGATCATCTGGCAATCAGTGAAGTGGTGCACACCCGTTCGGGTGATATATACAACTGCAGGATCCACCATTGTGATGGAATAAAAAAAACCCACGTTTGATTAGTTGTAAAAAAAATACTGGTGTCTATGTGCTAACTGTCGTCTAGGTGCTTTCTGGCCTCTGACCCCAAGAACATGTTTTTTTTTGTCGGTTTTAACATACCGCGCACACGCCGACGGTTGATGTTAAGGAAAGGTGTGAATTCGTTTTCAGTAAACAGAAGTTTTTTTCAGAAGAAACATGCGCAATGTCATGATGAAAAGCTTGATCGCATACTTGATCACGAGGATGATTAGCAGCCATAAATACTAAAATTATAAATGGTTCTTATAATCAACAGCTGCGAATTCTTAAAGAATCCACATCCCCGTATGTATTGATTTTCTAAATTTAAATTATTTCGAAAAGCTGCTTAAATCCCAATAGCTTGGATCAGGTTAGCATTATACAAATATTATTCACACCTATTTTCCATAATGTCCCACAAAAAAAGCCTACACTTGTAAAACAAAAAAAAAAATAATACCCAAGTGAATTGTAAGTCAACAACATGAACGAGTTCGTTTTCAGAAAAAAAAATTTCAGCAAAAATGACTAAAACCACGACCCGACGCTTTACTTCTTTAGATACAAGAATCTTGCGTTCTATTCAAACTGAATAAATTATTTTGAACAAAATCGCACACATAATCACAGCCCACACCCGGTTTAATGTTTTTTTAATGTTTTAACTATATCACTGAATTTACTGTCCTCATAGCTATTTCGCCTTTCAATCATTCGGACACTCACACTTCCACATCCCTACCACTTGTTTCATCTTAATATTTGCACTTAATTTATTTATTAAAATACAATCAACAACTGTAAGAAATCTATAAGACAAAAAAAAATTTAACAACAAATAAACTAACGAAAAAAAAATGCGTTCTCGCTATGTATGCCAATGGACAAGGAACGCAACTGACCAAGTACCTCTGTACCAGCAACCCCTAACCTATCTATACGGTACACACGAGACTTCATTGAATTATTTTATACATTTGTGCTGTTGTGCAAAATTTTCCTTCGTTCATTGTCCATCCGTTCATTAGGAGAACGTCGACCAACCACCAACCAACCAACCAACCGAACGACCCAAGATAACCACGGAAAGGGGTTAGGTAGTTTCCAGTATTTTAGTATCTGAGACTCACCCTTATGGATTCGCAGTTAAAATTGCATGCAACATGGTTAGAACGATACACACACTCTCGTTCTCCGATTTTCCAACAACATTCGGATGCATACGGGAAATGCCATTACGTAAGGCGAAATATTGTTCCCTTTTGTCCAAACTCCTCGAATAGATGCTGCCTGGGTAGAGCATACATTTTGGTCAGTTTCGTGTACAGCAAACAATTTCACTACAGATCCATGTGTGGATGGTCTGTCTCCGATTTAACCTGTTGCATCTGGAGAATAATTATTATTTAAGAGAGATGTCTGGATGAGCGTGTGAGTGTTAATGTGTTTGGGTTCAGGTTTGAATGGGGCTAGTAAAGGAATCGATAGCGCTAGATGTATTTATCAAATTTGTGAGCTTATGTGCTTGACCTTCTGAATGTATAAACATACGTTGTTGGGATGATTTTTTTAAAATTATTTTGCTGGAATTAGTAAGTGGAATCGAGTAAAGATATCTAGGATATTTTGCGTAGAACGTTTTAGTTTTATCAAAAATGACGGACAGGATGAGACTTTACAATCGCGATAAAAAGGAACTTTGTACATATAGAGGTTTAGCTATGATTTCTGACAAGGACACCACGTTAGAACTTAAATAAGGAAGTACTCTTGCCAATAGATTTGTCTTTGGGATAAAAAGATAACTAAACACTGAAATTCTGAAAACATTCTGTTTACGAACTTGATCATACCAGTCCAACTCTATGGTGTGAATCAAATTAATTGCAGATGAAGAAATCCTTGGTAGTGTTCTCAGTCAAGTTTGCGATCACTAAACATGTAGACGGAGGATGTGGCAATTTTTGATTTAATTTTTGACGAAATCCCAGTAACACCAGTTTTGACTACAACTCTTTCGTTTGTTTAGTGGTTGTTTTAACAAAAGTCGTGTAAAATCTTAACCGCTTGAAAACTGTACACTGAAGATCTTTGAAATGAAATGTAAATTGACGGACTTATAGCCTGGTTATTATAATACAAATAAAGTTTTATGGATCACCTGGGGAGGACCCATTTGGTGCTAATCCCTGGAACTGAATCGAAAACGTTTAAATGTCCTTACGCTTTGCTTCGAAGCTTGGTGTACCTGGACGATGTAATTGTCTTTAAGTCATTGTCGGAAAATATACAAATACAACGTTTTGGCGCAACAGGCTCTTTACTACCCAGGGCCGAGCTTTGTCACACCTATTCATGTGTGCGTGTGTACTCGAGCAACATGGCGGGACTTCCTGTTTTTTTTTGGCGACTCCAAACAGCGAGATGAGCTTTTCTTGACAATTGACAGTACTCAAATGATTTGTCAAATCATCACGAGAGGAGGGCCAGTGAAATACCATTTAGGTGTTGCTACCGATGGAAATCGAACCCAGAATTACCCGCGGCAGTTTATCGCACTAACCATCGCACCACTATGCCCGTCATTCAAATCGTTCGAACAAAACCAAACCAACTTACGGAAGGTATTCCTAAGACTTCGGATTGCCCATTTGAAGCTGAAGCCCAAGAAGTTTGTACTTGACGTTCGATTCATGGGACACATTATTTCGACTAGCGGGGTGAATACTGATTCCGAAAAAAAATGGCAAAAAAAAAACGATTAAGGAGCATCCTGGGACTTGCGATTTAGTACCGGTGGTTTTTAAGGGAATTCGCTGGCATTGCTTACTTACTAACTTAAGTGGCGCTACAGTCCGGAATGAACCTGGGCTTCAACCAACATGACTCTCCAATTAGCCCGGTCCTGAGCTTACTGCCTTTAGTTGGTCACTCCTAGTTGGTTGAGGTTGGTTTCTACTTGTGCGCGCCACCTAAAGCAAAGTCTTCCTCTGGTGTTTCCGACGTCTGCCTGGGAATTGAAGACTTTGATAGCATTGCTAGGAGCTTAATCAACTCATTGAGAATGGACACCCAATACACGCACCATTCAATATGGGCAACGACAGCAAAAGCTGCCAACCACCCGACCTGAGTGAAGTGAGGATAGCAATATCTAAACTGAAGCTTAATAAGGCTGAAGGAAATGACGGCCTTCCCGCTGAGCTCTGTAAAGCCGGTGGAGATGACTTGGTAAGAAACATCCACCAACTCATAAGCCAAATCTGGTCGGAAGAAAGTATGCCTGAAGAATGGGAACTCAGCATCGTTTTCTCGATCCACAAAAGAGGAGACCCTATCAACTGCGCCAACTACAGAGCCATAGGTCTCCTCAATATCGCCTACAAAATCCTATCTGCCGTAATATGTGAACGCCTGAAACCGTTTACCAACAACCTGATCGGCCCTTATCCGTGTGGTTTTAGGCCAGGAAAGTCCACAACCGATCAAATCTTCACACTATTCATCGATTTCAAAGCCGCATACGACAGCATTTATAGGGACGAACTATACAGAGCCATATTTAGTTTTGGTATACCGCCCAAACTCGTCCGTTTCTGTAGGATGACGATGGAGAATTCTCGCTGCTCCATGAGGGTCTTAATGACATCACCGACACATTCGATACCAAAAAAGGATTTAGGCAAGGCTATGCGCTGTCATGTGACTTCTTCAATCTGATTATTGAGAGGATTGTGAAAAACTCACGAGCCAACACCAGAGATACAATTTTCCAAAAATCGGTACAATTACTATCATACGCCGACGATATTGACATCATTGGTAGGACCCAAAGCGATGTCACAGCCACGTTTGCAAGTATAGAGAAGGAAGCGCCAAAAATGGGTTTCGCAGTAAATGCGAGGGTAATGCTTGGTATATGCTGTCAACACAAAAGGACACACAACATCGACGAATTGGACAGAACGTCACCATTGACAAATATAACTTGGAGGTAGTACGGGCCTCGACTCCGATATTAGCTCTGACAACATCATCTCGTTAGAAATAAAACGAAGAATTACTCTTGCCAACCGCTGTTTCTTCGGGCTAAGAAGGCAATTCAGTAGTAAAGCCCTTACTCGAACTACTAGGGACATCCTATATAAGACCCTGATCATCCCAGTCCTGCTCTACGGCGCTGAAGGATGGACCGTCTCAAAAGCGGATGAAGAAATTTTTGGTCGATTTGAGAGGAAAGTTCTTCGAATAATCTTCGGTCCCGTTGGCGTTGACGGGCTATGGAGACGAAGATTCAACCAAGAACTATACGAGCTGTACAGCGACATGCCCCTGGTTGAAAAATTCCTCATTGGACGTTTAAGATGGCTAGGACATGTAGAACGAATGGACACCAATACTCCGGCTCGCAGAGTCTTTGATTCCCAGCCAGACGTCGGACGCAGTAGAGGAAAACCTCGCTTTAAGTGGCGCACACAAGTAGAAATCGACCTCAACCAACTTGGAGTGTGCAACTGGAGGCAGCTAATGACCGGGCCAATTGGAGAGGTATTTTGGTTGAGGCCCAGGTTCATTCCGGTCTATAGTGCCACTTAAGTAAGTAAGTAAGGACTTTGTACTAAAACATTTGCCGACGGGAGAAATGACTGCTGATGTGCTGTCTGTGTCTCTACCCAGGGTATCACTTGCACAATGCCTAGAAGGGATTGGTTGTTTCTGTTCTTCATACTGGTACTGTGTTCATTCTTCCTTTATTATCATTGAGCCAATATACCTATCCAGGTAAAATGCGCCGCTGTGCATTTGCGAGATAATTCAGGCTTCCCATTCATTTGATTCGTTCTATAGAACGTGTCAACTACAATGAAACGCTAATGGAAGCACCGATTTTCAGTCCTTCAAATCAGATTTTCAATTTCATCGGCATATGCTTGTAGTCGATTGTGTTCTTGGTGCACCGTCGGGCCTGCAGTTTTATAAAACTTTTTCTACGCACAGTGCATAAGAATGCACATGACAATACGTCACTTTGACTTAATCCGTCTTCGTGTTGAATATGCCAAACTTGATGGTGTACTCTGAACCCATCACAGTCGTTTTCAATGTAGGAGTTTGGCTCTCCCTTATATATGTTTTCATAAGCAGAAACCATTGCGGTTCGAAACAGTTTCGCTAATTAGAACTTTGTAATGCAAGCGGCTTACAGACTACAAGGGAGCGCATGTAAGGGCTTATAGGCTTCCACGAATATTTTGCAACTGAAACAATATACGCCTTCACGACTGACGTATTATACAAGAATATGATCCATGAGTTCATCAATTATGATTAAGATGAATAGATTCATTTCGGGTGGAAAAGGGTGATATGGTCGTACATAACCTCTCAGAATAATATGAATACCACAGGCGCCCGATATGTAATGGTAGTGTGTGCGTCTATTAAGTAGATGATTGTGCGTTTAATCCCACCCAAAAGCCATGAAATCGAAATTCAAGGACATTTAAGAAACTGAAGTCATTCAATAAATTTACTGCATCAATACTTGTGAAACTCTGACATGTAGCCAACAGTTTAAGAGTGTTATGCGAGGTTCTAATATATATGAGTTCGGAATCAGTTAACACGAATACATGTAAAAGCAAGTTTTGACGCCTTATCTGAGCCGCTCATGGCAGGTATTGGAAAAGTTGGTTCAGTCATCGCCCATGGAGTAAGTCAATGCCATACAACACACATAACATCTTCCCTGCCAATCTCTTTCGTCCTTTTCTGGGAGCTTACCGAAGGAATTTATGTATGATAACCAGGGAAGGAGAATGATAAATTTGAAAAGGGATTTTCTAATTTCTCGTACTCCAACCACCTAGTTAAAGAATAAATTCCCAAAAGAACAGTATGGCAATACCAGGAAGCCAATTGATGAGCTCTAAACGGTATGAAATCCTTTGAAATCAACTCACCGGGTAAAGAGTATCAACGCTAAGGCAAACGGGTGGTACAAGTCGATCTGCAAAGAGACTGCTAAGTTAAACTATTTATGTCTCCGGTCATATAAGGCCAATACCACTAAGAAAACGCAACTTTATACAATCGAGAAACGACATCCATGATAGGTTTGTTAAATTTTAAAATGGTAAAAAGCTGAGGCAAAAATAAATCGACTTTGTCCCAAAGGTGATGCAGAACAATATGCAACGCGAGAATTCCAAAAAAAAAAAAGAATTAGACCCCTGGGGAATTACCTGCCGTGGGTCTTATTTCCATTTCCAAAAAGTAATAAGCCCTACTTTTTGTTAATTTAGTCCCATGGGGCTATTGCACTGCACCCCCAAAGGTAAAACTTTTGGTCGTTTGTAACAAATATTAAGAATTCGACCTCATCTTCCATCCCAACGCAAATTTGCAATGTCATTCCAGTTGGCACCTCTCTGGACAAAGCTAATCAGCTTGCTGTTCATTTTGTAGCTAGATGCATGCCGTTAGATAGACTGACTAACGGGCTTTCTAACTGCATTCAAAAAAAATTTCTTAGGCATCCTTGAGGGCTGTAGGACGTGAAAACCGTTTTACAACCTTAAAAAATGCACCAAAATTAAGGGACGATTGTCCTCTAACGGTGCTATTTTTGGAAGGAAAAATCTGAAATTATGCCGTTAGATAGACTGACTAACGGGACTTGAGAACGTAGATAAATCTGTGGGACCAATCCACTTTCATACTCGTATAGTCGCAAGAGTTCGTTTTGATGTTAATATTCCCAAATCGTCTGGTCTGGATGGTATCTCCTGCATAATTCTGAACAGGTGTTCTTTCACGCTGTCATCTTCAGTAGTCTTTCAGAGTAGATGATGAACAGCATTTGTCAAGCCCGTACCTAGAAAAGGTGAATCTTCTGCTCTCTCCATCTGCAGACCAATTGCACTTACGTACCTACCATACAAATTGTATGTCATTCGGCTTTCATACGCGTTTTGTGATTCGAACAATCAACATAAATTTAGTTGCATATAACTCTCACATTAACCTAAGATCTTGCGACTTGTCAAAAAGTACCCAAGACGATTATCAATATCAATCGTCAGTTCAATTCATCTGGAATGAAATGAAAACACTCTGCCACTACGGAGGTGGTAAACAGAGTTAGAGAGAGAGAAACTAAGCAGATAACAGATAAGATGAGATAAGCAGATAGCATGTGAACTCACACTCGTTTTTTTTTCCAGCTCCCTTCCATTAAAATGCGGAATGTAAGTAAATTCGTATTGATTCCTACCAGCGTCCAAGTCTATCGTAAAATATCCTGTTTTTGAATTTCTCTCTAGAAGTTCTCGTAGATTTGGTTGTGCCATCAACCCTTCTTCATCAGACCGTTCAATGTTGATCTCATTTTCTGTTCTCATCCAAAAAATTGTATAAATTCACGAAATTTTCACCATGGATAAACGAAATCGAAAAGTTTCTGATAAGTAAAATAAAATAAATTCACCAAAACCACCCTTATAATAGAGAAGAAGTAAAACACAAAATAATCGCACCCCTAACTGGACATAAGTGCGTTTATCATTTTACTACCTGAAGGAAATATTAAGAATTTCTTGGCAGGACATTGCAACAGGTCATCCCGGTCACCTTAGATCACAATGGGTATGAAGATCCTTTGGAACAAGTTTTCGTAGAGTGGGAAAAATAAATTTATGAAAAAGAGGATTTATAACACAAAACCGAGGTTTATAGTGTGAGAACCTTTTTTTTTTTAATGTTTTAGCACGTCCAATGTCAAGGCAATAAAAATCATAAGAAACTGGTTATTGCCAGAAAATTGGAACAGCTTTAGTTGTCGCAAGTAAAGTGGAAGGAGTGGAAATTCATTATTATTTTCTCTTAAACTATTAAACCTACTTCTTGAAAAAAGTGTTCAAATCGAAATCATCATAAACATGTTTGCTTATTCTAACTTACTAGCCCTTAGCCGGTACTACACTCCCGTTCAACTGAATCAGGTTGAGAGAGACAATCTTTCGGTTATACAAAACCAATCCAACAGAGAAAATCCGAAAAAAATTCAAAAAAGCCAGAAATGACTGCAATTCCCATTTAAAACGTGCCAAAAGTTGTACGACCAAAAGTTGTGGCAAAAAATCTACAATGTCCCAGAGGTAGGAAAACTTTTGGTCATTTGTCTGAAATATGAAAAAATTCAGCCTCATCATCAGTTCCGACGCTCATTCATAATGACATTCCAGCTGTCAGCTCTTTAGACAAAGCCAATCTGCTTGCTGCGCATTTCGCAGCCAGTTCTACATTGCCAGATCGTGCCAAGTCACCTCTTGCACTTGAGAACGTAAATCATTTTATGGGACAAGTTCACTTTAGTACTCGTACAGTTGCAAGAGCTGTATTTGATCTTGACATTCACAAGTCCGCTGGTTCAGATGGTATTTCCCCGATTATGCTGAAGAGGTGATCTTCTACGCTAGCAAAACCACTGCGTAAGCTTTTTTATCTATCCTACTCATCAGGTCTCTTTCCGAGTTGATGGAAAACTGCATTTGTCCAGCCTGTACCAAAAAAAAAGGCGAATCTTCTTCTCCCTCCAACTACCGTCCAATTGCACTTACGTCCCTTCTTTCCAAGGTCATGGAAACGCTGATAAATCGTCAGCTTATGAAATATCTCGAAACACGAAAACTTGTTAATGACCGGCAGTATGGTTTTCGCAGCAACAGGTCTACTGGTGATTTGATGACATATCTCACCGAAAAGTGGAACCAATCAATCCACCTCGGTGGAGAAAGTAAGATTGTTGCACTTGATATTTCAAAGGCATTTGACAGGGCTTGGCATCAAGCAATTTTGTCGAAAACGCGTGCATTTGGAATCGATGAAAAACTTCTTCTATGGATTTGAAATTATCTTTCGAAACGTTCAATTCAAGTTGGTTTGGATGGTTTCAAGTCTGTAACTCACCAAATAAATGCTGGTGTCCCTTAGGGCTTAGTTTTGTCTCCGACTACCTTTCTCATTTTTATAAATGATCTCCTGTCTGCAACTTCTAATCCAATTCATTCCTTCGCTGATGACAGTACCCTCAGCTTCTCATATTCGTTTACAGGTCCTCGTCCTTCACCTTCGAATGTGGACTCTCAACGCCAAAATATGTTAAGCTCATTGAATTCCGACCTTGAAAGCATCATCAAATGGGGTAAGTCTAACAGAGTATTCAATTCAATGCTTCCAAAACACAATGCTGTCTTCTGGCATTAAAGCGAAACCAAAATCTAGAGCCATTATCCATGAATGGCTCTTACGTCGAAGAAACCGAAAAGCTTTCCATGCTAGGTATGTGTGTTAGTAACGGCTTACGTTGGAACGACCACATTTTCAAAATCGCTAAAAACGCAGCGAAATGTCTTGGTTTCCTAAATCGATGTAAGAAATATTTCACCCCCTCTGATCTGGCCACAATACAAAAAGCGTTTATACGCCAAAAACTTGAATTCAACGCCCACGTCTGGTCAGGTGCACCAAAATCAACATTGCACCTACTAGATAGGATTCAAACACGTGCGAAAAAACTTATAGTAGACATAAGAATAGCGAACTCCTTAGTTTGGCTCGAACACCATCGAAACATCTCCTGCCTAACCTTGTTTTATCGCTATTCGAACAACCAATGCTCAAATAAAATAGCCATCTGCATTCCTCCCCTTCCAAAATTCAGCAGCAATACTCGTTACGCTATGAATGCAAATCAGTTTACCCTCAAGCCTATCTTCGGACGAACACTGAAATATAGAGATTCGTACATAAACCGCAGAAACAGCGACTATTCGGATGCGGATTTGTTATAAGTGCAGGACTTAGGCAAGAAGTCTTATGTTTCCAAGACATTAGCGAACGCATTGTAACGATCCGCATCAAAGCCAAATTCGCCAACATAAGCCTTATATGCGCTCACGCCCCAACGGAGGAAAAAGATGATGTAGCTAAGGACCGCTTCTATGAGCTCCTTGACTTAACCTATGAGCCACTACCGACTTACGATGTTAAAATCGTGATTGGAGATTTTAACGGAAGGGTAGGAAGAGAAGACATCTTTAGCAGTATTGTCGGAAAACAGAGCCTACACGACAACACGTCTGGTAACGGACTTACGCTAATTGACTTCGCTACGCAACGAATTGCCACTATAACCAGCACACGGTTTCCTCACCTCGATATCTATAAGGCGACATGGCGGTCTCCAGATCAACAAGCGGTCAACCAAATTGATCACATAGCGATAGACAAGAGGCACGTGTCTAGTATTTTGGATGTCCGAACATTCCAAGCAGCTAACATCGAATCGGACCACTTGCTTGTTGCAGACAAGGTTCGAATGCGGATATCCACCACCCCACAACAATCCAGAAATACTGTGAATGTCGAAAGACTACAATCGCAGTCTTAATCTCGATTAACACCATACCGCCAGCATCGAATGTCCGAGAACAATGGCAACGATGCCAACAAGCCATTAGATCAGCCGCAACTGATGTGCTAGGTTTCTCGCGCCCACCAGCAAGAAACCCCTGGTTTGATGAGGAATGCCAACAGATGCTCGCAGCCAAGAACGAGGCCTACAAGTCTAAGCTGCAGGTGAAGAGGACAGCTGCTGTTGAGCTCTATAGGCAGAGAAGAAGTTAAGAACACCGGCTTTTCAGAAAGAAGAAAAAAGAGCAAAAAAAGCGTGCGATCGAGGATATAGAGAGGTTCCACTCCAGCAACGATGTTCGCAAGTTTTACCAAAGTGTAAATTCCGACATCCAATGGAATAAGTCCAAAAAACAATGCACAGGGGCCTGTCTGGTTGACTTTGAGAAGGCCTTCGACACCGTATGGTTAGAGGGGCTTTTCTACAAGCTGACCAGACTGGGCATGCGTAAACCCATGCTATATATGATTTATGAAATGCTTATGGGAAAGAAGTTCGTTGTCAAATGTGGCAACGTAACTTCGAGTAAAGTCTTTGAAATTAAAAACGGTTTACAACAGGGGGCGGTGAACTCCCCGATATTGTTTAACATTTATACAAGTGATCTTGTAGGTTCTCTCAGACACGCTATAGCGTACGCAGATGATCTAGTGGCGTACAGATCAGGTCCGAAAATCGAGGTCATCAACACACTTTTGCAACGTGACTTCGATCACATTAAGGGATATTGCGATGATTGGAAATTGAGGATCAATTTCCAAAAAACCGAAACAATTCTGTTCAGGACCCCAGTGCAGAGGGCTTCTTACGATACCAGAAAAAACTGGAAAAAATTTTGTATCATGGGACAGCATGGACGGCCGTTGGCGGTGAGAAGTGAAGTCAAATACCTTGGCATCTGGCTTGACAAGTTTCTATATTTTAATAAAAATGTGGATGCTTGTCTGGCCAGGGCTAGGGGAGCTTATGCTCTGACAAGAAGATTGTTTCATAGCAGTCAACTTGATTCAAGGGTGAAAGTCATTTGCTACATGGCCCTCATAAGGCCGATCATCGCTTACGGTTGTCCCGTGTGGTTCAATGTATCACCATCCTACATGGAAAGGATACGGCTGTTTGAGAGACGTTGTCTCCGATCCTGCTTAGGATTGTACCGAACGCCAGACTCCGAGTACATAAAATATTATCGCAACGAGGTTCTATACAATGGGGCTCAGTTGAATAGAATTGACAATTTCCTAATTAAGGTGACTCGAAGGCACGCTGCAAGGGCGATGGCTAGCGACAACAGCCTGATCTTTGGGGCTTATTATCCCAATGATTTATACATGGAGAGCACGCTGATATCGGGCTTTATTCCACCAGAGGCATTCATTTACATCGATTCGTTAGGGTTAGTACAAGACAGGAACGGTATCCCGGTTTTATACCACCGCTATCGTGACGCGCGGGACAAACGGCTAATCCGCGACGGGTACGTCGACAATGCTCCGGAGCTCCTCCGCTTTAGCACGGCGGTATCGGATCGCGATAGGATCGATGCTGCAAAACAGCGCACTGAATTCTGGTGGCTATATGAGGAAGGTGATTCTGCACTTCCTCAGGACTTTGCGGACTTTTAGTCCAACTCCATAGGTAAGATTTTAAATTAGGAACAAGGTCTGGGGTGGGGCTTGTGCACCATATTGGCGTACAATATGGTTGAACGCAGGCTGCCGTGGGACCGAAAGACGCAATCAGGATGGCGACCCCTCGGGGCATGCGCAACGAGGGCTCGCCACCCCGATTATAATTAAGTTAGGTTTAAGTAGTTAAGTAGTCTTAAGTTAGGCTTAAGTAGTCTTAAGTTAGGCTTAAGTAGTTTAAGTAGTCTTAAGTTATATATAATCTAGATTAAGCTTTTATATAAAAAAAAAAGTCACTAAACAAAGTTTTAAATTTTTTCTTTGTAAATTAAATTAAATATAAAACCAAAAAACCGACAAATATAAGCCTAAAGGCAAAATAAAACAGCTAAATATAAGCTTACAGCGCCCACTAAGGGCCGATAAGTTAGATTAAGTAAACCAGTTATTGATAAGTTAGATTTAAGCATTTTTGTCTAGTAGTAAGTTAATATTTTAAGTAAATAAAAAATGAGTTTAAAAGTTAAAAGTTAAACCAAAGTGTAAATCGTCAAAGCCAAGGATACAAGGCTCGAATAGAATCATGTCGAGATGAACAAGGAAATATCGTAGTAGACACACAGTCGATGTTGAAGATATGGAAGTACCAATTCTGCAGACTGTTAGACGGCGATTACGAATAATATTCCGCTGTCGGGCAGAACGAATCATCAAACAGCGAAATCTGCCAACCACCCGACCTGAGTGAAGTGAGGATATCTATACCTAAACTCAAACTTAACAAGGCTGTCGGAAATGACTGCCTTCCCGCCGAGCTTATAAAGCCGTCGGTGATGACTTGGTAAATAACATCCAACAACTCATTAGCCCAATCTAGTCGGAAGAAAGTAGGCCTGAAGAATGGAACCTCAGCATCGTTTGCCCGATCCACAAAAGAGGAGACACTCTGAACTGCGCAAACTACAGGGGGAAAAGTCTCCTCAACATCGCCTACAAAATCCTATCTGCCGTAATATGTGAATGCCTGAAACCGTTTACCAACAACCTGATCGGACATTATCAGTGTGGTTTTAGGCCAGGAAAGCCCACAACCGATAATTTTTTTACGGTTCGGCAGATCCTGTAAAACGCCGAAGAAGTCCAAATGGATACCTACCACCAATTCATCGATTTCAAAGCCGCATACGACTGCATTTATAGAGACGAACTATACAGAGCCATGTCTAGTTTTGGTATACCACCCAAACTCGTCCGTTTGTGTAGGATGACGATGGAGAATTATCGCTGCTCTATTAGGGTCGGAAACTACCTCACCGACACATTCGATACAGCGATGCGCTGTCATGTGACATCTTCAATCTGATTCTTGAGAGGATTGTGCAAAACTCACAAGCCAACACCAGAGGCACAATTTTCCAAAAATCATTGGTAGGACCCAACGCGATGTCACAGCCACGTTTGCAAGTATAGAGAGGGAAGCGCCAAAAATGGGTTTCGCAGTAAATGAGGGCAAGACGAAGTATATGCTGTCAACACGAAAGGACACACAACATTTTTTTTTTTTTTTTTTTTAAAGCCCTCACTCGAACTACTAAGGAGATCCTATATAAGTCCCTGATCATCCCAGTCCTCCTCTACGGCGCTGAAGAATGGACCGTGTCAAATGCGGATGCAGAAATCCTTGGTCGATTTGAGAGGAAAATTCTTCGAAAATCTTCGGTCCATTCTGCGTTGACGGGCTATGGAGATGAATATTCAACCAAGAACTATACGAGCTGTACAACGACATGCCCCTGGTCGAAAAATTCCTCATTGGACGCTTAAGATGACCAGGACATGTAGAACGAATGGACACCAATACTCCGGCTCGCAGAGTCTTCGATTCCCAGCCAGACGTCGGACGCAGTAGAGGAAGACCTCGCCTTAAGTGGCGCACACAAGTAGAAACCGACCTCAACCAACTTGGAGTGCGCAACTGGAGGCAGTTAGCTAATGACCGGGCCAATTGGAGAGGCATTTTGGTTGAGACACAGGTTCATTCAGGTCTCTTGTGCCCCTGAAGTAAGTATGTACATTAACCGAACAACAAGAATGTGGAATGCTCTACCAAACTCTGTTTTTCCTTTCCATTGTAACTTACAGGCATTTAAAGCCAATGTGAATCGGTGTATCCTTTCTTCTAATCCCGAATTTCCTTAACGCCCGCACTGTGCTAAAACATATACCCCTTGAGTGCGCGCAAAATATCCAAAAAAAAAGGACAATATTTCCGATAGCGGTTAGCGGAATAAATTTTCGTAAATGCCATCAAAACATTCATCCAATTTAAGACAGAATTACAAGAACAGAAATATAATATTATACCGTTATTATTCGTTTTATTTTAAGTTTTATATATGCCTGATAAAATGGTGGCTGTTTTTTTGTTTCACCTGAATATGCACTTCGGCCATATCGTCACTTCTGTTTTGAATTCCTTCACGGTCAGACCTGTAAAAGCTTTGTTTGTCTTTCATTTGTCGATTCACCTGAGTGAGAAACAAATAAAAAATGAAAAATGGAAAATGGGTAGAGGAAAAGCTCTTAGTGCGGTAAGAAATCAATTTATCGATAGTTTTCACGATCAAGGACTAAGGCAACATTAAATCTCAGAAAAAAATAACAGAAACTCTAACTTTGTTTATAGTTAACTGAAAAATAAGAAAAATATCGTGTAAGCATGAAAGAGTGCAAAATTCGTGCTACTTCAGCAAGTGATAGAAGAGCAATTTTAAAGATTGTATCTAGTTTGCCGGCTACGATTGCTTAAATACGGAAACAAGCTAGGTTTTGTGCTAGTATTTCCACAGTCAAGCATGTGATTAAAAGTTCTCCATACTTAAAAAGAGAAAAAAAATTCAACGAAGCCCCCCCTTAAGAAAAAAATGAAAGAAACCCGATTGCAGTTTTGTAAACATCATATGACCTGGAAAGAACAGTTTAGTAAAATCGTTATCTCTGATGAATAAAAGTTCAATTTTGATGGACCCATTGGCTTCAACTTTCACTTCAATGACTCAAGAAAAAATTTGCGTTTCTTAAAAGCCATGGTGTGGGGGTCGATTTCTTATTGAAGAACTATGGAATTTGAAACACATATTTCAGAACGGGATTTTCCTAAATTTTCCAAGTGTTTGGACCTATTCAGTGGACTTATCAACATGATAACGCTCCCCTCGATACTGCGCGGGTCGTAAGAAATTGGATTGAACACCTTAATGTGGGGCTTTCACAAAAGCCACCCTACCCACCTGGTTTAAATATCATCGCAAATGTGTGAAAAGAAATTCCATGAATCCGGCAGGCAGTTCGAAGAAAAAAAACATTAACTCTCGCTATGAAGACAGCCTGATGCGGAATTTCACTAGATCACCTCAAGCAATTGTACGATTCAATGCCAAATAGAATGTCTGAATTAATTTAAAATAAGGGTGGAAGGACACACTACTAAATAAATTATTTATACTCAAACGTAAGACAAAAGTGGCATTTTGTTGTTTTTGTACAGATATTTTTGCTATTACGGCCCATGTATCGGGTTTTTCAACAGGGACGCTACAAAAGTTGAGCGACAGGGACAGCAAACGACGCCATATTTCTTACCGTTCTTTTGACATTTCTCTTCAGTAAGGTTTGCCATTTCATGATGGAAAGAAAAACGATCCAACAACGAGTCGAAAATATTAAAATTTACAACCGAAATTCGGAGTCGGTGGCCTCAACGCTAAGGGCGCTACGTCCAATTTATAATCGTCCTAGCAGATCAATAATTGAGCGTCTAGTGGGAAAAATTTAATCCACAGGCACAGTAAAAAATGTTCCCGTGCCAGTGAGACAAAGTAGTGCCCGTAGTGTTGAGAATCTTGCTGCCGCTGAAGCCTTCAGTTGAAGAAAGCCCAAATGTGTCTCTCACACGTCGTTCTCAAGCGGTGGGCATCTCTGTGACGTCGTTGTGGCGAATTTTGCTTAAAGATCTTGGCCTATATTTTTACATGATTAAATTGACGCAAGAACTGAAGCCGCTTGACCACCAGAAGCGTCGTGAATCGGGCTGAGCAACAACTTGAAAATGATTCGGATTTTCATCGAAAAATCATCTTCAGCGATGAGGCTCATTTCTGGCTGAATGGCTTCGTCAATAAAAAAAATTTGGGGTATTGGTCAGGCAGCAATCCACACGTACTCCATGAGTCATCATTGCATCCTGAAAAAATACGACTTGGTGTGGTTTATGGGGCGGCGGCGTCATTGGGTCATACTTCTTGCGTAATGATCAAGACCGGCACGATACTGTGAATGGGGATCGCTACCGTTCAATGTTAACCGAATATTTTTGGCCCCACTTGGATGATATGGACTTGGAAGACATGTGGTTCCAACAGGACGGCGACACAAGCCACACAGCGAATGTCAGAATCAATTTATTGGAAACCAAGTTGGGAGAACGTGTTATCTCACGAAATGGTCCAGTCGCTCGGCCGCTTCGGTCGTGCGATCTGACGCCGCTAGACTATCTCCTGTGGGGCTACGTCAAGTCTATGGTCTATACCAACAAGCCAGCGACGATTGATGAACTTCTTACGAATATCGAACGTGAAATTGCAGCAGTATCGGCCGATTTATGCTTGAGAACCGTCGAAAATTGGGTTCAGCGTCTGGACTTCTGCAAGCGTGCCCGTGGTGGCCATGCAAAAAAAAATGGAGTTCCATACATAATGGCATCAAACGTACTTTCACAGGAATAAAGAATTTCATTGATATCCAAAACCGTTTTTGTTTTATTTAAAAAAAAATTTGTAGCGCTCTTATTGAAAAACCCTCAGGTGAACCAAAAAAAACTGAGGGACCATTTTAACATGCAAATATAAATCGAATAATAAATCGAATAATAACGGTAATACTGTATTTGTGTTCTTGTTATTCTCTCTAAACTTAGGTGCATTTTTTAATGTGATTTACAAAAATTTATTTCTCTAATCCAGTTAAGAGCACAAACAGTTAACCGCTCTCGAAAATGTTGTACCTATTCAGTTGAACGGGAGTGTATGAGCTTATCCCCAACCTGTTCTGTTATAATGCTTAACAAAACCTTAAACAATTTATATTTGCGAAGAATATATGAAAACATTGTTTTCTGAAGATTTTGCTTATATTTTTATATAAAAGCTTCAAATACTTCGAAATGGAATTCTTAATTTTTTTACCAAGGAATAAATATAATTGGAGTAGCAAACACTCGTTGCCATTATGCCCTGAGTCGTCGCCATCTTAATTGCGCTATGTCCGTTGGGTGCCAACCAGCCAGCCATTATGGAACATGCCCCTTATTTTTCAGTTATGCAGACTAAAAAAAAACCTCGATATCTTGTATCAAAGAATATAAGGCGGCAATCAATTCTCTGGAATCTTAACTCGTTTAAATCGAAATCAGCCCACGAACGGAGACTATCTCTTAATGAGACTGTCGAGCACTTCACCATTCACCTCTTCTAGGAGTCGGGCCAAAGATATTTACCAGGGAACGATGATATAGCCAGACAGAGCAATACCCTTGGTATACTACCGCCAGTATAGATATGTTTGGTATGCCCCTCGCTACATGTAAGTTACAGAAACCAAACCATATATACTTACTTATCGGGCTCTCGACCAGTTAAGAGTCACTCCGGCTTCCATCAGCTAAGATCCCGGGCACACTTCCAGGGCTCCAGACCTGGCGCTCTGGTATATGCGATGGCTTGGTATTTGAAACGTTCGGTCTTCCTTATCATCCCGTTCCTGGCGGCTGGAATTCGAAGATCCTCTTAGCTGGAGCATTACTGTCCATTCGCTCAATGTGGTCGAGCCAACGTAGTCGGCGTGTTGGCTTCTTATACATCCACATCTTTTATCCACATCTTGGTACACCTCATAAAGCTCGCGGTTATATCTTCTTCTCCATTGGCCCTCCTCACGCACAGGACCAAAAACCAGCCAAAGTTTTTTTTTTTTCGAGGGAGCCCAGTAACAGCGCTCCCTTCTTGTTTATCGTCCAGCACTCGGCGCCATAAAGCAGAACTGGCAGGATAGAGGTTTCTTAGAGCACACATTTCGTCCTTCGAGTTAGGGGTTTTGAGCCTGGGAAAAACTAATGTAGCAATGGTTTCCTAGGGTAAGGCTTCGCCAGATCTCCACTAGGGTGTCATTAGTGGAGTTTATGATTATTCCGAGATAGGTAAAATCCTAAGCTACCTCGAAATTGTAAGCATCAATAGTGACATCTTGTCGTAGGCGGTGGAGAGATGTTTGTTTGATTGTTGTGAGCATGTACTTAGTCTTGTCCCGATTTACTTCAAGGCCAACTTGTTCTCAATCGGCGTGAACGCTTTTATCGTCCGCAAAGCCAACAGCTAGACGGAACTGTTGAAGATACTGCCATTCATGTTGATACCCTGCGAAGTATCTCCTCCAGTACGAGATGGAAGAAGTCGCATGATAGCGCGTCTCCTTGGCGAAAGCCGGAGCATGTTTGGAATAGTTCGGAGAAGATACTTCCAAACTGCACTTTGCAGCGCGTATTTTCCGGCACCACGCGACACAGCTGAATCAGTTTTGACGGGAAATTCGGCCATCGCCATATAGAGCTCCTGGCGATTTATGCTATCTTTCGCCGGTTTGAAGTCGATGAGAAGTTGGTGAGTTTCGACATGAAATTCTATGGCCTTTTCAAGGATTTTCTTCAGTGTGAGCATATGGCCTAAAGTCGATCTGCCGGAACGGAAGCCACGTTTGTACATGCCGATTTGTGTGTCGCCGAACGGTTTAAGACGTGCACATAGTACGTTGGATAGTTTCTTGTAAGCGACATCAAAAAGGGATATGCTTCGATAGTTAATGCAAGACAGAAACCAAACTGCAGATGGATAAAGAGTACAGCGCAACATGTTAAAAAAACCAGGCAACTCTGGCCAACCTAAAATCAGGAGCGGTCCATCTGCTAGACAATGCTGAACAGAACAAACACCAAAAAAATACAAATACACATTTTTGGCGCAACAGGACCGTTAGTACCGAGGGCCTAGCTTTCTCATAATGATTAATGTGTACGTCTTGCACCTCGCGAAGTTGAGATAAGCTTGTCTTGACAATTTATACAACTCGGATGATTCGTCAGATCATCACGAGAGGGCCAGTGAAAAATCATTTTAGGTGTTGCTAGAGCTGGGAATTGAACCCAGACCTTCTTCGCGGCAGCTCATCGCACTTAACCATCGCGTCACCGAGCCCGTCAAATCAAACATCCCCAGCAAAATTAGTGTACTTGCAGTACGCTTTCCTATATGACTACATGCAAGAAGACTGTGCCTCTGGAGCAATAAATTTTGTAGAACCTGCTTGGACTAAGAACAGGAGGAAAGTATTCCTCACCGTCTCTGCTCTTGTCCGTCTATCTATCTGGGACTAGTTTCTTAATGATCTCGGTGCGCTGGCGAATATTAATGTCTAGAAACCTCCCTGAGAAGAGACGTAAGTGCAGTTGGTCAACAGTTGCAGAGAGAAGAAGATTCGCTATTTTTAGGAACGAGCTGGACAATTGCTGTGTACCATCTACTCGGGAAGAGTCCTTATGAAAAGCCTGAAGATAGAATAGGTTACGCAGTGGTCTTGCCCGTGTTGAAGAACACCTCTTCAGAATTACACTGGAGATACCATCTGGATCAGACGATTTGTGAATATTAACATCAAAAAGAACTCTTGCGACTGTACGAGTACGGAAGTGGATTGGTTCCATGGAGTTATCTTCGTTCTCAAGTAAAGCAGGCGACTGGTCGCAAACTGGCAACGTGGAACTGCCTGCAAAATTAACAGCAAACTGATTAGCCCGGTCTAGAGTGTTGACAGCTGGATTCTAATTGTTGCGTTGAGATGGAAGATGATGGCGAATTCTTACTGTTTTCTTACAAACACCCAAAGTTTTTGCTAGCCTTTGGGCATAGTAGGATTTTTTGACTCAACTATTGTTAGTGGAAGAATTTGACACGCCTAATGTGGGCATTGCAGTCGTTTCTGGGTTGTTTGAACATAAATCGGTTTTCTTAAGTAGGATTGGTCTTGTATGACCGATGCAGGTGGCCATGGCTCAGAGGAATGCGTAGTTGACTGCTAAGCCAAACGTTGCGGGTTCAAGCCCCAGCTTCGGCAGCATTTGTTTTCTACAAAAATCGCCAGCTTATCTGAGGCCACCTGTGCGATAATATGAGACAATACTAATCTATGTCTCCTCCTCTGTGCCACGTAGGTGTATGTTATATGTCTTTCCTTCTTTGTATCTATCTGTCTCTCTCTGTTGTATTAATGTCTTGATCTGTCCCAGCCGATGGCCTCAGTCGCCAGTGCTGTTACGTGTCTGTAGTTCGTTGCATTCATGTGCGAAGTACTGTGATGTCCAATGTCCAATGTATGACCGAAAACATAACTCTTTCACGCTAATAAACTCTTTACAGCTCGAGGAATACCACCCGTTTAGGTTTGATGCTCTTTACCCGGTAAGAAATAAAGGACTTCATACCCATAATGGTGTTCCTTATTGCATCAGCAGTAGCATCCACGTCACTATCGAGGAAACATAGTGGAGCAGTTTGAATTTCTAAAGAAACCGTTTGGAGCTTTCCCGTTGGAGGTCCTACAGTTTTTCTAGAAATTTGTTAAAGGACGTGGTTGGAGTACGAAAAATTAGCTGATACAGTAATCCCGAAGTACTTCAACAAGCGCTCTCCGTACCTTTTAGATATTCAATGGAACCAAGGACAGTTTGAATTTCTGCTCCATACAATGTGTTTGAGGTATCGCCGCATGGAGACTACCAAAATGTTATAATTGGCGCGACATTCAATCATGAAAAATTTCCTATAATTAGTTGATCCGATTCATCCGAATTCCAGGGCTCCGCCCCTCCAAAAATGATTCCTTTCCCATCCACATTGATGGGGTTATTCTCTGGATTTATGCATGATATAGCCCCTCGCTGGATATAGCCGTGATTTTATCTATTGAATTAATTTATTGAAATCATATAAATCAATAAATCTCACATACATGCGAACATTTTCAAGTCGACCATACAGCAGCCACCTTCAAAGTGATTTCCTTGAAAGTCTTGTAAATCATCGTTTTGCATTCATGTTACTTAGAAACAGCACCCCATAACCTTTCTAAATAAATTAATTTTCCATTCGCTATGGTTGCGTATAGTTATACCAAAGAAAATTGGTTCAGAGATGTCATCCATTGTGTGTATGAAAAATGTGCTTAATCCCTGGATAGCATATGTATAGGGATACATATAGACGAGGAATCCTCTCATTACTTCCAGTGCAAGAGGAACTCTTTTAATAATTCAATGGATATGGGTATGACAACTTCGTATTAGTGTATCGGGGAAAGAAAGTGTCTTGAAGGACTAAAAGGATTAGTATATCCTATGTGGTAAATATTTCATAGAATTTAATTTTACATTTTTCCTAGAATGGGATGGATGCGGACAAAGATATGAAGCTTGATTTCTAGAGGATGGCTGTACTTATAAAAAGTGAATTTAAATTCGCAACGAAAGTTTTCGAATACATGTGTGTGTGTGGATACTTTTTTGGTATATAGGCTGTGGAGTTTTTACTCATTTTTTTAGGTTTTTTGAAATGGCATGTCGGTTATTATGTTTTTGAAATGAAAATCGTGTTATAGAAGTCGATTTGCAGTGTTCAGATATAGATATCGCTTGCACGGTCAGCTAAATCCTTTTTCTTACGAATGCTTTTTGAAAAGCGAGATACGCTATATACATTTGAGATAGATAACAATATTTATAGATACGCTTATACCTATAAAAAGCCATTAACATTGGAAATGGACTCATGAGACATTCTTGTCCTATGAAGAGACTCGCCCTTAGAGATTTCAACACTCGATTTCACCACTCGACCATCGACCACATGGCATTGAAGCACATTTGCTTGCCAGTAGCCATCAACAATAGCAAATTTAAGCATTATACTGCCGTCAGTGTGAAGTTACGAAGATTCTGAATCACCTAAACGTTACAGAAAAAAACCGCATCTTTACCCAACTCAATTTTGAGTTGAACGATATGACTGGAGACAATTACTCGATTCACATCTACACGGGTGGGTCTATAAAACGATCTGGAGTATGTGGATGTGTTCTCTCGAAGATGCTTACCCTAAGGATATCATTTCTCCTTCACAATCATTGTAGGCGTTTACAGGCGAAAATCATGGAAATTTTTGAAATCTTGCCCCGGCTGAGGTGTGATGTCATATTGACATCTTTGGTGACAACCAATCGGCTGAGATCGATCTCATTTAAATCGAAATCAGTCCACAATGGCCGAATATATCTCTCAATGAGATTACAGAGCATTACTTCTTTTGGGTACCGGTTAACAGAGATATACCAGAGAACTGTAAGATATATGAGCTTTCCAGGCAGGGTACTAGCCTTGATATTCTACAGCCAGTAGATACGTTATTTATACCTCTCGTTGCATGAAAATCAATAGTTTAACAGGATGCGACCCAGAAAGCCAACCGTAGATGCATGAACGGAAGAATGTGAATGTCAACTTTGGCCAAGTTAATATCATCAGCCCTCGTTGCTCGATAATGCCATAGTAACGCCAAGTAACACCAGTACCATCATCGGTGTCCTCGCAGGTCGTTGACCTCTAGGCCTATACATACAAAAGGACTAGGCCTCTGTTTTGAGTTTTGCAGAAGCTGTTTGGACGAGAAAGAGCTCTTGTTTAGCGCTCTGCAACAACTCTCCTTCTCCATGGAGAAGACTTCTCCTTTGGAAATCAAGGTGAGCTGGCAAATATTAATGTCAGAATCTACTACTACTACCTACTTGCTTAAGTGGAGCTACAGTCCGGAAAGAACCTGGGCCTTAACCAACATGCCTCTTCAATCAGCCCGGTCCTTAGCTTAGTGCCTCCAGTTGCGCACTCCAAGTTGGTTGAGGTCGGTTTCTACTTGTGCGCGCCACCTAAGGCGAAGTCTTACTCTACTGCGTCCGACGTCTGGCTGGGAATCGAAGACTCTGCGAGCCGGAGTATTGGTGTCCATTCGTTCTACATATTTATTTATTTATTTATTTCATCTATAAGTACATTTTACTTTCTTAGACTAGAATGATATAGTAATATTTTATATAAAATTAAGTAAAACATAATCTTTATTATTTAATTGCTTCGAAAATCTTAATCTTAAAAGCATTTCTGCTCAAATTAAGGTCGATTGCATTCGCATATTGGTTAAAATAAAGACATGCGTTTGTGACAGGTTCATTACGACCATAATTTGTTTCATGTCTTGGTATGGCAAAATAACACTGCAGCCTAGGTCTAAGTGGACGTGCTGGAACATAAACATTAAACAAAGATAGTAAGGGGATGCAATCAATATGACCCGTAACAACATCCCTTGCAAGTGAAATAAAGAAGAATTTCCTTCTTGTATAAAGAGGTTGTAATTTTATAAGAGCGCATCTATTTACATAAGGTGGCAAAGGCAGAGACCAATTTAACTTACGAAGAACAAACCGAGTAAATCTTTTTTGAATTTTTTCAATACGAATCATGCTATTATTATAGCATGGACACCAAACTACGCAGCAATATTCGAGTATAGGTCTAACAAAACTAATAAAAAGCGATTTCAATGTGTATGGGCAGCGAAAATCATTTGAATTTCGAAAAAGGAACCCAAGCATAGAATTTCCTTTGGAAATAATGTAATCAAAATGCATTTTAAAATCTAATTTTGAATCTAAAATTACTCCTAAATCTGTTTGATTAAAAACTCTTTTAAGAGCAGTGTTTGAGATCTTGTAATCAAAGATAATAGGATAATGACACCTTGTGAACGTAAGGACAGAACACTTAGATATATTAAATGGCAATTTGTTTATATCACACCAATTTGATAAGTTACTAATATCTTTTTGTAGGGCGATACAATCCGACAAGGAATTTACCATTTTATATATTTTAACATCGTCGGCAAACATTAGACACTTTGAAGAAGTTATTTGTGAGGGCAAGTCATTTATAAAAAGAAGAAATAAGAGAGGTCCCAGGTGGCTACCTTGAGGTACACCGGAAAAATTAAATATTTTTCTAGATTTGCTTGAACCAATTTTAACAAACTGAGCTCTATTTGTTAAGTAACATTCAATCCACTTTAATAAATTAGAATGAAAACCTAGCATTTTAAGTTTTTGAACTAAAATTGAGTGGTTTACTCTGTCAAAAGCTTTTGAAAAATCCGTAAATATAACATCTACTTGTTTCCTATTTTCCATGCTATTAGTGCAAAAATTTGTCAACAGGGATAGATTTGTGGAAGTGGATCTTCCACTCATAAACCCATGCTGAAATATTGAAATGTGATTTCGAACCATAACATATAATCTTTTTTTGACAAGTGATTCAAAGACCTTTGGGATCAATTGTAGTTTGGCAATGGGTCTGTAGTTTTCTATACATTGCTTGGATCCTGATTTATGTATGGGCGTTATGAATGAAAACTTCCAACAATCTAAAAATATCCCAGAATCTAGAGACGCATTAAAAATTTGTTCAAGAGGTTTTAATAGATTAAACCTACACATCTTTACGAACATTGCTGGAATGTTATCTGGTGCAATGCTAAGATTGGTGTCTAAGTTACCTAGTTCATTGAGAATTTCATCTTTTGTTAATCTTATTGAACCAATGTCAACAATTTTAGAGACATTCAATGCATTTATCGACTTTAAAGAATCCAAAGTAAAGTTTGATTGAAAGAACGATGCAAACATGTTACATATATTAGAAAGATCGCTACTAACTTTAGTTTTATACGACATATTAGCAGGAATCCCAAATGATTTCCTTTTAACATTTATATGCTGCCAAAAGGCCTTTGCATCATTTTTAATTCTAGATTCCAATGACCATAGATATTGCTTATGCGTAAAGTTTTTTAAATATACATATTCTTTTCGTAAACGACAATATTCACTACGATAAGTTGAATCAACCTTGCTCTTACCACCTAATCTGGTCATTGCAGTTTTTAAGCGCGATAGACTTTTGGTGAACCAAACTGGTTTGTTATTTTGCTTTACCCGCTTTAAAGGAACAAATTTTGAAAATATGTCTTCTATTTTGCTTTTAAATGAACAATAATTTGATAATAAATCGGTATGACTTAAAAGTACATCCCAATCTATTGAGCATAAATAGTTATTGATGAAATTGTAATCGGCCTTAATAAAATCATAACTATAATTCACAAAAGAACAATTACTATTAATTATATCAAACATATTACAATTAATTAATATACCTAATGCTTTATGATGTATGCTATTACTTAAAAGTGGGAATTCTTCTTCCGATATCACCACATCTAAATCTTCATTTACAAAAACCAAATCTAATATTCTACCAATTGAGTTTACTACATTATTCTGTTGTAATAAATTTAGTGCCGACATAGTGTCCAATACAATCATTTCATTATCTTTAGCAACATTGAATGGAAGTAATTTTTTATCATCCTCAGAAAAAAGCCATTTAACATTACTAAGATTAAAATCTCCTAATACCATAACATATGAATTATTATCTAATTCAGTTGCAAACATTTGAATATTGTTTATATGCTGATTGTAAATATCGAATTCGGAATTCGGAGGAATATACGAAACGAAAAAATAAATGTTTATGTCATTTGATTGATTTGCATTATTACATATTGGCAAAACTAAATGTACACAAATTTGTTCAATTAAACCTGAAGAATTTGTTAGAGTTATTTGCCTACTCACAAACTGCGATCGAACAGCAATCAGTACACCACCTCCTCTAGTTAGCCCAGTAGAACTCGAACATCGATCACATCTATACACGTTGAATTGGTTTCCAAAGAGTTCAGTTGTCATAATTGTATCATTCAACCAGGTCTCAGTGAGAGTGATAACAGCATATGAACAGTCAGAGACGACAGAATAAAATTCGTTTGTTTTCGTTCTCATTCCTCCGACGTTTTGATAATAGACGGAGAGCGGTGCATTTTCTTCAGGCAGCACAGTAGTTGCATTGTTTATTGAAATAGCATCAACATCAGTAGGAAAAACCGCTGGAGCACATGGACTTGTGTTGTTTACATTATTTAATTGTACGTCATCTAAGTTGATAACGACGTTCTCCTGGTTACTTCGTTTTTTGGAGTGTAAACGAATTCTCTTACTTGAACTCCCATCGGCCAAATTGATGAATTGAGTGCATTAGGAATTATATTTGCAGGAATAGCAACTTTAAAATTTATATATGAAAGTGCAGTTACGTCTATGTCTTTCTTTATGAGCTTTTTACATTTTATGAGTGTTGGTGCAATTTCTAATTTATTTGCAACGTAAGATGTAATTGTCTCTTCCGATGTATTGTTAGCGAAGCGAGACAGATGCAAACATTTCATGGTTGGAACTATTTCTAATGTTGTGCAAGAAGAGTTACTACCAATAACTTTTGGACGGCGACGGGACATATGATTTTTTTGTCGTTGCACAATCCATCCATTATTATCAGCATTGTTGTTGTTTCCACGAGAAAATGCAATTACATTGTTGTTGTTCTTCGTCACTACGGCATTAGCGGCAGACGGTGCATTGTTGTTATTTTCACAATCAGCATCAGAGGCCGCGGCTGCGGCGCTTGAAAAGTTATTGTTGTTATTAGCAGCAGAAGAGCTAGAAGCTGTTTGCTGACATTGACCCGAAACAACGTCTACGCTCATATTAAACTTCTCAGAATTGACAATGGCTTTCGTTTTGTTTTTATTTATATTTTTAACTTTGTTGTTTGAACCATTTAAAATCATTTTTTTGAGCTCATTGACTTCATTTGATAAACTATCGAGTCTTTCAATAAAAACATTTTTCATGCCATAGCACACGATGCACGCATTACAACGCCACATTATATTTGGTTGAGACACCAGAATAGCAAAGTTTTCTTTCGATATACCCGAACATTTTCTATGATATTTATGATGACAGAAATATTCACATTGTATGAATGTAGCTTCAACTCCGATTTCTAAATTGCACTTGGCGCATATATTACCGGACATTTTAATTAAAAATTAAGAATGCAAGAACTGGATAAAAACACGTCTGATCACAGTGAAAGCTCAAATAACTTTTTTGAGCTTTCACTGTTATAACTTCTGTTATCCTAGCCGACTAAAACGTCCCATGCAGAGTGACTTGACCAGTGGGCGACATGCCACTCATATAGTTCTTGGTTGAATCTTCGTCTCCATAGCCCTTCAACGCAAACGGGGCCGAAGATTTTTCGAAGAATTTTCCTCTCAAATCGACCAAGGATTTCTTCGTCCACTTTTGAGACGGTCTATGCTTCAGCGTCGTAGAGCAGGACTGGAATGATCAGGGACTTATACAGGATGTCCTTAGTAGTTCGAGTAAGGGCTTTACTACTGAATTGCCTTCTTAGCCCGAAGAAAAAGCGGTTGGCAATAGTGATTCTTCGTCTGATTTCTGACGAGATGTTGTCGTCAGAGCTAATATCGGAGTCGAGGCAGAGTCCCGTACTACCTCAAAGTTAAATCTGTCAATTATGAAGTTCTGTCCAAATCTTCGATGTTGTGTGTTCTTTCGTGCTGACAACATATACAATTTTTGACGCTTCCTTCTCTATACTAGCAATCGTGGCTATGACATCACGTTGAGTCCTACCAATGATGTCAATATCGTTGGCGTATGGTAGTAGTTGCACCGAATTTTGGAAGATGTACAATCTTCTCAGGAATGATGTCAAGGCAGTCACAGGAGAGTTCGTTGCCTGGTCTAAATACTTTTTTTGGTATCGAATGTGTCGGTGAGGTTTTTTCCGACCCTGATGCAGCAATGAGAATTTTCCACATTCATCCTGCACAGGCGGACGAGTTTGGGCGGTTTACCAAACCGAGACATGTCTCTGTATAGTTCGTCTCTGCAGGTGCTGTCGTATGTGGCTTTGAAATCGATGAATAACGTGATGGGTATCGATTTGTACTTTTTGGGTTTTTTTTTCAGGATCTGCCGAAGTGTGAAGACAAAATTGGTGGTGGAATTTCCTGGCCTGAAACCACACTGATAAGGGCCGATCCGGTTGTTGGTAAACGGTTTCAGGCGGTGATTTTGAGAAGACATATGCCTCTGTAGATAGTACAGTTCAGAGGGTCTCCTTTTTTTGTGAATCGGGCAAACTATGCTGAGGTTCCAATCCTCAGGCATACTTTCTTCCGACCAGATTTGGCTTATGAGTCGGTGGTTTTTTCTTACCAAGTCATCTCCGCCGGCTTTATAAAGCTCAGTGGGAAGGCCGTAATTTCCGGCGGCCTTATTTACCCTGAGCTTAGATAATGCTATCCTTAAATGCCAGGTCGGGTGGATGTCAGTTTTCGCTTTCGTTCGTTGGCATATTGAATGGTTCGCATCGACTGTGTCACAATGACGACATTTCCTTGTTCATCTCGACGGGATTCTGGTCGAGCCTTGTATCCTTGGCCTTTACGTTTTACTCTTTTGTAGAACTTAGGAACATCGTTCCTGGAGTGGCACCTCTCTATAACCTCGATCTCGTGCTTTTCTTGCTCTTTTTACTTCTTTCTGAAGAGCCGGTGTTCTTCCCTTCTCCTCTGCCTATAGTGGTAAATGGCAGCTCTCGTCTGCACTAGCAGCTTAGCTTTGTAGGTCTCGTTCTTGGCTGCAAGCATATGTCGGCATTCCTCATCAAACCAGGGGTTTCTTGTTGGTGGGCGCAAGAAACCTAGCACAACAGTTGCGGCGGATCTAATGGTTTGTTGACATCATTGCCGTTGTTCTCCAAGATTTGATGCTGGTGGTATGGTTTTAATCGAGATGTTAAAGGTTACGCATTGCGCGAAGGTCTTGCCTTGTCTGATATTTCTAAAATAGATTTCACTTGCATGGGGTTACCAGATGGTACTACATCAATACTATCAACACCGGAGTATTCGAATTACATGACTGTCATCATTTTCATGAGTTGCCTTTTCGAGAAGTGCCGTTTTCGAGGCCGCTACATTAGAACCCCTGTTGAGCGCATGCTCAACACTAGCGTTAGGAATTACAAATTGTAATGCAGAGGCTAAGATACTGTTTTTTGATGTGAAACTTCTGTGGGCTCGGGGAAAATGAAAACTCACAAAAAAAACGAAATATTTTAACACGAAAAGTCTAGGTTAGGTTAGGTTAGGTTTGATGGTCTGTTAACACTCAGGGGAGTCGTCAAACTCGTATAGGCATACGATGGCCCATAGCGATACCCCTTGTTGAGAAAGAAGTACCCGAAAAGTATGTAAGTGCGATACATCTGTTGTGATCTGTGTTGTACCATCCGCTTCAAACAGATGTTTGCTCCATGCACACATTTGCAGCAGATACGGACGTTCTGCTCTATAGGTATCGATGCTAGCTCCGTCAGGTCCTCGTAGTAGAAGCTACCAAAGAGTTTGTTGCGGCAGTTGCAGATCGCAGGAAAAAGCGACAGAGTAGGTGTGGGATATCCTCCTCGACTTCAGGATAAGTTTGTTTGATTTGCTACCGCTTATTTCGGCCAAAGGTCTTTGGTGTGTTCACAAGTGTTAATGTTTTGCCATCTAGATTTTGTACGGCTTTGCGTATATCTAAGTATCGCCTGTTTTTTAGAAGCAAGTGGGGGTCTAACCCTGCTGTCACATAAGGAGATGCAGCTGAAAAATCCTAGTCTAGCTATCTCTTCTGCTTTTCCATTTGCTGGGCTGTTATTGTGTCCTGGTACCCAGATAATTTGGACTTAATTATGGTAACATAGAGCCTTTAGCTCTGTACGGCAGCATCCAACTTCTCGTGATTTTATTATTCTGGTTGCCAGGGATTTTATGGCCGCTTGACTATCTGCGTAAATGGAGATATCCTCCTGTGATATGCTCAATACTTTACCAGATTCGGCAGCTTCGAGTATATCTAGGATCTCTGCTTGGCATACACTGCATGAGTTTGCTGGTGATAGGGACGTGGTTAGCCCGATTTTATTGTAGACCCATCAGTACAGATTGATATTTACGTTTTGGATATCATAGCATTTGACACCCATTCGTCTCTGCTTGGTATTCTGATTGAGTCTGATAGTCAGATACCCCATTCTCAGCGGCGACTAATAGCGTCTCAACGGTGTCGCTTCAAGTGTACAAATTCCCATAGCAGAGGCTCTTCCATCTCCCTTGCATTGCCAGATGGCATTAGTGGTACTAGTGGTTCCCGGTAGGGTTTGTCGTTCAAAAGTGGAGCTCCTTTCCCTCAGATCCGCCGGCAGCTTGTACACTGTATGCGACGCCGTTGAGACGCGAATATTACACCCGAGTATGCGGTCCTGAAATTACTTGAGATGGACCTGCGATCATCATTTAAGAGTTCATCCTCTCTAAGTCTGGTATGAGTTTCATCGGTCTGGTAAGTGAAATTTGATGGATACGATTATACATTGAGGAGGGGAATGGAATGGGTTTTGGTAGATTGTTGTGCTTCGCTTCACTTTTTGATGACCGTAATGATTGATGCATAACGATCCTCTCTCAAGGCTACAAAGCCAAACGGCCACGTTTCCTGGTTTTGGGAGATTGTTGTACTTCGCTTCACTTTGTGATGACCGTAAAGAATGATGCATAACGATCCTCTCTCAAGGCTACTAAGCCAAACGGCCACGTTTCCCGGTTTCGGGAGATTGTTGAACTTCGCTTCACTTTGTGATGTCCGTAATGATTGATGCATAACGATCCTCTCTCAAGGCTACAAAGCCAAACCGCCAAGTCAAGGTGACAAACCAGAGGAGTGGAAAAGTCTTGGTTAGTTCCAGCGTGGTGGATCAACCGCGGTAAAACAACAACAATAAGCTAAAACTTGTTTCAGCAAAAGAAAGCGAGAGCTTAGTTTGTTAAAAAGGGGGTGGAAGTTGACCCATCTAATACAACTTGTATTGATCGGTTACTTAAAAAACTCGTAATCCAAATTAATAAAGTATTACCGACACCAAAAGACCTAAGCTTATTAATAAGAGCGCTGTGCCACACTCTATCAAAGGCTTTTGAGATATCCAGAGCAACAATTCTACATTCACCGAATTGGTGAATGCAACGATTCCATTTTTCGCTTAGATAGACCATAAGATCACCTGTAGAACGTTGCTGATGAAAACCATACTGACGGTCACTAAGGAGATGGTTTTTTTCTAGATAGCTCATGAGGTGGTAATTGACTGTACTCTCCATGACCTTAGAGAGTACTGACGTTAAAGCTATGGGTCGGCAGTTTGAAGGGGAGGTTTTTTCGCCCTTTTTTGGAATTGGCTGAACATGCGCAAGTTTCCACCTATCTGGAAATATTCCTGCAGTGTAAGACAAGTGAAAAAGTTTGCGTAGGGGTTTGGCCAGAGTGGAAGAACACCTCTTCAGAACAAGGGAATACGTGCTTGGTTGCACGTATCCGGGAGTCCGATTTTTGATAGCTTGGTCGCAAAAATTTGACTGACTTTGCTGAATGGCGTTGGTTATGATGACTTTTAGAGCAAAACTTATCTGCATCTGTAAAATGTCCGCAGCGAATTTTGCCTGGTTGTACGTATTCGGGAGTCCAATTTGATAACTTCGTCTCTAAAAATTTTCAGGATAGCATTGGTGATATTGACTTTGAGGGCAACAATTATATGCTTAAACATATTAGTGTCTTGATCTGTCCCAGCCGATGGCCTCAGTCGCCAGTGCTGTTATGTGTCTGTAGTTCGATGCATTCATGTGCGAATTACTGTGATGTCAATGTCAATGTCGATATTTTTTTTCGGATTTAGGATCAACAACTCCAGAGCCCAGTTAGCGAATTAGTCTTTTCTATGTTCGTTTACCTCAAATTCCGCGCACATTTCGACGCAAATTTCACGAGTTCACCTCGCCAAACCGCCATGTTCTGATAAACGTTAAGAAATTGCCTGCTTTGTATTTTCTTGGACCACTAATTTGTTTTTGCTTTTCAAAAAGTTCTCATAAAGCCTTTAATCGATTGCTTGCCTTGACTTATGTCAGGCCATCCCCTTTGTATTGTGTTTTCCGAACACCAGCAATTCCTTTCTTTGTATCTATCTATCTTGAATGACAAAACAACCTTTATGCCTAAGAAATGTTGGACTTATTTTTCTGAAGGAAGAATCGATTTCATATTCACAAACCTTATCTCTTATGAGGTTATATTCTGTTTGTATGTGAATTTCAATTAAATTTTACGGCTACTCAGTTAAACAACCCTTCTGCAGCGCCCTCATAAGACGCAAAGTATATTCCCCATCTCCACCTGCTACACAACCTACGGAAGCATCGCCATCATCCTTTTCTTTAAAACAAAGATACAAAACTACCATAAGAGACGGTATCGTCACCCACCACCCCCAATACCGTGTCGTATCGTTTTGCACCACCAACCAGCCATACTTGAACGAACCCTTTTTGTGAAACTATAAGAAGTTCCTCTGAAACTTTGCCAAGGACAACTTTTCTTCCCTTTTTATTTGTAATGGCGGCAAAAGCCCCTTCATCAACGCGTGGGACAGGGTATTCGTTATATATATTCCGCACACCCCCCGTCGGCAGCAATCATGCTACAAAGCACATGTCGAGGGTAGTTTTTGGGCAAAACTGCTTCTTCTGCCATTTTCTTTTCAGCCGAAATCAGTATGGCATTAGTGGATATGCGGTTGGTATGAGTTATTGTGCACACCCGCATCATCCCAACTGCCATGTTGGCTGGATTGCTGATGGTGGCGTTCGTAAGGATGGCAAACGATTTACCCCACCCAACACACTGGTACGCACAGTGTTTTCCCGTTTTCTTTGGTATCCTTCGAGGGAGAATCATTTTCTTAGAAAACATTTTCAGATGGTGGTGGTCCTGGTGTGGGGTTTATTTAAGTTGCTTCTGTATATATTATTCAGTAAGTTTTTCCAAAGAGGATTTGCTCGAACGTAAGAACTGTCAGACTAACGAGATGTCAGTTGTGGTTAATGTGGGTACTTTTGTAGCGATGGTGGCGCTGCAAATATCAAAGGAGGAAATTCAGTATATTAGGAGATTTATTGGGATACGCGTGTAGGTATGTGTTGGGTTTGAATTAATTTGCAATAGATAGACTAGTGCCCTTGTTAGGGGCTTTATGCGATAGCAAAATTTGACTGATTAAAATATTTTTAAGAAGATTAAATCACAATTGGGGTGGAAGGGAGACGGCAGGTGAATCTACGTTCATAAAGCTGCAATCACGCAAACAGTTTTTTTTTTTGTCTTATGTCATGAAAGGCATTGAGATTCTTTTCAATACTCGATTTCATGTGATCATTCGGTTTATGGCTATAATGCGTTTTATATGACAAATGACGATTTTGTTTCAATTAATCAAACGCTCTTCCTTAGATACTAAAATGGCGATGCAGTTCGGAATGAGCCTAGTCCTCAACCAACATGGCTCTCTAATTAGCCCGGTCGTTAGATAAGTTCCTCCAGTTAAGCACTTCAAGTTGGTTGAGGTCGGTTTCCACTTGTGCGTTCCACTTTTAGCGAGGTCTTCCCGGATTGAATTCGACGTCTGGCGTTGTTGGCATTGTTGTGCATTCGCACTACATGCCCTAGGAGCCTCAAACATCCAAATCGGAATTTTTTTTTTACTAGGTGTATGTCGCTATGTAGTGGCTCTGGATAAAACTTCTCCTTAATAGCCCGTCACGTCCAGGTCCACTTATGTCGATGTCTTCCTCTACTGCGTCCGAAGTCTGACTCGGAATCGAAGACTCTGCGAGCCGGAGTATTAGTGTCCATTTGTTCCACATGTCATAGACATCTTAAACGTCAAATGCGGAGTTATTTTGACTGGACGTATGTCGCTGTACATCTCGTATACTTCTAGGTTGAATTTTTGTCTCCATAGCCCGTCGACGCAAACAAGACCGACGATTTGTGGAAGAATTTTCCTCTCGAATCAACCAAGGATTTCTTCATCCACTTTTGATACGGCCCATACTTCAGCGCCGTAGAGCAGGACTGAAATAGTCACTGTCCTGCAAAGGACCTCCTTAGTAGTTCGAGTGAGGGCTAAACTAGTGAATCGCCTTATTAGCCCGAAAGAACAGCGGTTGGCAAGAGTAATTCTTCGATTATTTTCTGACGAGATGTTGTTGTCGGAGTTAATAGCGGAGCCAAATAGACAAAGTCCCGTACTACCTCAAAGCTATATCTGTCAACGATGACGTTCTGTCCAATTCGTCGATGTTGTGTGTCCTCTCGTGTTGATAGCATATACTTCGTCTTGCCCTCATTTACTGCGAAACCCTTTTTTGCCGCTTCCTTCTCTAGACTAGCAAACCTGGCTTTGATATCACGTCGAATCCTACCATAGATGTCAACATTGTTGGCATATGGTAGAAATTGCATAGAATTTTGGAAAATTGTACCACTGGTGTTGGCTCGGGAGCTTTGCAAAATCTTCTCATGATCGATATCAAAGAAGTGGCAGGCGAATGCGTCGCCTTGCATAAATCCTTTTTTGCTATCGTATGTGTCGGTAAGGTCGTTTCTGACCCTGATGGAGCAGCGAGAATTCTTCATAGTCAGCCAGCACATAGGGACTAGTTTGGGTGGTATACCAAAACTAGACATGGCTCTGTATAGTTCGTCTCTATAAATGCTGTCGTATGCGGCTTTGCAATCGATGAATAGGTGGTATAGGTATTGATTTGGACATCTTGGACTTTTTTCCATGATCTGCTGAAGTGCGAAAAGACTTTTCTGGCCTAAAACCACACTGATAAGGGCCCATCAGGTTGTTGGTAAACGGTTTCAGGCGTTCACATATTGCGGGAGATGGGGTCTTGTAGGCGTTGTTGAGGATGTTTATGTCTCCCTTTTTGGGGCAAACGATGCTGAGGATTCATTGTGCAGATATACTTTCATCCGAACAGATTTGTTTTATGAGTTCGTGGATGTTACTTACCAAGTCATCTCATCCGGCTTTATAAAGTTCATCGGGAAGGGCATTATTTCTGAAAGCCTTGTTAAGCTTGAGTTTTGGTTTTGCTATCCCCACCTCACGCAGGTCGGGTGGTTGCTATTTTTCGCTATTGTCGCCAAGGAATATTGTTCGTCATCGCCGTTTAACAGTCTGCTGAAGTGGTTCTTAAATATCTTTAGCATCGGCATTGTCTCACTACGATATTTCCTTGTTGATCTCAAGAGGATTCTGTTGAAGTCTTTTATTGTTGGCTTTGAAGTTTTCTACTTTGGTAAAATTTGCGAATTTTATTACTGGGTTGGGACTCTCACTATATTCCCGATCGTGCACATTCCTTTTCCTCTTTTCTTTTCTGAAAACCGTGTTTTTCGCTGCTTAGTCTATTGAGGTCGAGGGCGGCTGTCGTCCTCACCTGCAGCTTAGCCTTGCAAGATTCATTCGTGGGTGCTAGAATCTGTCGGAATTCTTTGCCATACCAAATGTTGAATTGGAGTGTGAGCGCATTTAAGGCTTATGTTGGCGAATTGGGGCTTGATGCAGGTTGTTAAAATAAGTTCGCTGATATCTTGGAAAGGTAGGACTTCATGCCTAAGTCTGGCACTTTTAACAAATCCGCATTCGAAGAGTCACTGTTTCCGTTTAAAATACGGCCGCAATAGATTGCACAGTTTTTTTTTCCCTCTTTTTGCACCGCCTACCCCTTTGTATTTCCTGGATGGCAGTATTGTCAGCCTTGTAGGCTGCCAAACTGCCATTTAGGATTTTTGGTAGTTGTTCGCCTGCACCTTTTCTGCGAAAGTCGTTGTCATTTTTTCGTTTAGCAAGAACGAAAACAATACAATCAGACCTTTTCGGGGCTATCGGTTGCTTCGTAACGATAGGTATTTCTATGGGTGGGTAGTCAATCCAAGGCACAACCACCAACCTAGAGTGCCAGTTCCAATTTATTAGATTCCTATAGGACATGAAGCCATAATTATCCACTGCGTGATTGAACGCCGCCGCTCGCCTTTCGCTTCTTCCACCACCATCAGGCGATCAGTATCCAATACAGGAGTGAGCGCTGCCGTTGGCCTTTTGGCTCTTGTCGGTATATGCCAAAGCAGCTTATTCAGGCTTTTCACTTTGTCTGTGGTAACTGGAATAGTATACGCCACCATTGATTCCATCTTAGGAGTTCTCCCGCTGCCGTATTGGAAACGGTCTAAGCAAGTTGGCGCATTGAATCTTCAGCACCATAGCCTATCAACAACAAGGATTACTTCATCCGCTGTTTTAAATTGTTGCCATGCTGCTTCGCCGTAAATTAAGACAGCTTGCATCAGGTCTTATAAATGTTCGACTAAGAGCCTTTTTCCTATCCCGACGAAACAGCCCTTGGCAAGTGAATCGTTTTGCCACATTTTCTAGCTGAGTCGGTTCCCCTTCTATCTGAAAGCTATAAATCTCGTTCGTGACGTTCGGTCAAATTCATCGATATATTGTCACCCTACGTGATGCCACCATATAAAGGTTTCTGCGTAACCGAATTTAGGCATGTCCTTTCTATATCTGCAAACGTTGGGGTTTTGTGAAACATTGGGCCCATAATTTTGTACGATCCTTTCAGGAAAAATGTTAACCCATCACATGGCATGGTAATGGACCTTTTTCTATCAAGGCTTTGGTGTTGGGGTCCGATCTTGATATTGGAGCAGCGGAACTTCTTAATAGTCATCTAGGACAGACGGGCAAGGTTGGGTGGTATGCCAATTTAAACATGAGTCTGCATAGCTCGTCTTTTGAAACGCCGTCAGGCGGATTTAAAATCGATTTGGGCGTCTTGGGTCTTTCCTCAAGAGTTCCCAAAATTTGTTTTAATTTTGAAAATTTTACCAAGGACCCAAGGCTTAGTTTTATAGAACACTTGGCCAATAGTACGGCATGCCGTTGAACAGGCTCAAATTTTCTGATCAATTTTAGCCCCTAGAATTATAATGGAGTTTGCATCCGACAAAAACCAACTTGACGCCTCATCTGACCGTCAAGAACTGATATGACTTAATCTTAACCTCAGGCAAGCCTGGGCCAATGAACCAATGAACCAATGGTTCACTACTTTGTTGGAACATATCGTGATAGACCATTAGGAGGGAAAGTTCCTACTGGAACTTTGTGCTAGTGCTATTCTAGAGCTTTATTTTGACAGACTAACTTTAAGGCGGCGATAGCTGGATAATAAGAGAGGAAGCGTTAATGGAACTTTTGAAAATAAACTCGATAAGGACAAATAAAGCTCGATAGTACCCAGGGCCGAGATTTATCACAACCATTCATGTGCGCCTGTGTATTTCTTGCACGATGGTGGGACCACCTGTTTTATGCCAACTCATAACGGTGAATTTGGGATAAAATTTTCTTGACAATTGATACTACTCGGATGATTTTTCAGATCATCACGAGAGGAGGGCCAGTGAATAATCATTTAAGATGTTGCTTTGGCTTCGACTCCAACCCAGTCCTTTTGCGCGGCAGTTGTCCAAATTGTGGGTGTTGTACAAACGGCATAAATATGCCGCCCATATTGTTTTGTGTGTTACATCTAAGAGAATTGTTGAATACCATCCCCGGTTACGAACCCACAAGGTGGACTCCTGGTTTAACGTTGCAGCTATCGAAAATGTTTGAGTGCTTCGACTTATCAAACGAAAGCAATGTAACAACGACCAAAGAAATTACAAGACTTGTCCAAGCCATATATCTTCAATCCTCCAAGTGCTTTCTAATCTACTTCCACACAATTCCTTGAAACTTTTTTTTAATTAATTAATCTTCCCGAATTGCGACAAAGTCTTCCACCTCACCGTGGACATGCACGTAATTTAATTAAAATGCAAAGTACGACTTTGGAACGACTTTCCTGTTCCCAAATATTCATAAAAATCCAACCATAATCACCCCAAATAATTCCTTTACATTGAAACACCCCATAACAACATTCAACCCCAAGAAAATAAAACCCATCTCACATTCTCACACTCAAAATCCTGAAAAATTAACAAAAAAGTCCTCTCGCTGTCCACTTCCAAGCCCCGAACGAGGTGACCTGTTGCATTGTCCTTCGATAAAAATTTAAATAAAAAAAAAAAAAAAAACAAAAACTGGGCAATTCTTGAGAAATTGTCTTCGAATCCTGTCAATTTGCAATCCTTCAGGTAGGTCAACTGCTGAAATGTACACATCGTCCTTTATTCGGGGTGCATTGGATTGTGTTACTGCGAGTGGATTTCCTTCGGACAAAGGGTGGGTTTCTTCACTGGGTCAAGCAACGACTTATTTCGTGTCCCGTTTGTGATATCTTTTCTTATCCTTTTTTTCATTCTTTTAAAGGATTTTCAAGAAAAACATGTTTTTTAACTGCATTTTCCCATGATTCCTTCGCAGGATAGTCGGTTTTTCAAAAACCGGATTTGATGAGAAAATTTTGTTATTTTCTTACATTCAATAGAAAAAGGATACCTACGCCACATAACTGAAATCTAATTAATTCAAAAAGCACTTACCGCAAACATTCTCCTTTTACCTCCGGGTACTGAATAACCGCGGCAACGAAAGAATGTGTGCGAGGGAGGATTTTCGTATTCTTGTATACAAAGCTTTCGTAGACAGATTTCTCTTAGTCAAATCCTTTTGCACGGGGTGGCCTACTCTGTAAAAAAAATTATCTGCAAACCTTAGCAATGGAGAATTTTAAGAGAGAAATTTCCATTTAAATAATAAGAAACCAATAAGAACGAGATGCGAAAAGTTTTCCGCAACCACAAGGGTTGCGATACAAATAAATTGCAGTATTCTCGTACAGAAACACAGTACACGCAGCGACGCAGCGACGCAGCGCAGGCGGATGAAGATGGAAAAATTTCATAGATAGGTAGGAGCCAAAGACTACTTAAAAAGTGGGGGTGCCCACGAACGCCAACATCGTTTCATCGCTTGGCGAAAAATAATCAACAAAAATACATGATCGTGTATGTGTACGTACACCAACACGCACACGCACACACACATTTGCACGAGTCCTTATTTCTTTTTCAAACGAAGATTACGACGACGACGACGACGGTGGTGATGACGATGACTCCCAAGTGAAAAACTTTCTACTGCTGCTAACTAAAGTTCCTTTTCTATATGTGTATGTGCTTGCCAGGACACTGTAGTGAATGTGTGCGCTTCATATCTAGCGAAGGAGGCGGTTGTCGTATAAAATTTCCAACTTTTGTACATTGCTATGCTGTTGATGATGATTCGCGGTTCCTGTGGTAACGCTTTATGTGGGTGTGTCACATTCGCAAGTTTTCATCACCAAAACGAAGTGAAGTAACAAAAATTTACAGTTCTGAAGTGGATGCTAATATATTAGAGCTTCGGAAGGAAGCTGTAGGATATTAGATGGAGGAGGCTGGATAACTTTCCAACACTCTAATTAAATTTATGCAATTTTACAACGCTACATTCCTATGCGATATAATATAGATATAGCTTGAGGGTGGATGTATGAGTGGTTAAATTCGCGTTTGGCCGGGTCTATGTTGAAGAAGTTTCTATGCAAAGTCTTAAGAATAAGAGCAGGAAATTGAATTGAAGTGGAAATAAAAAAAAGTTCACAAGAAATATACGGGAACGGGAAAAGTTTACCAGCTAGTTGTAGTTAGTAGCATAACACTGATAACACTCAACTAATATTGATTTTTAATTTATCCTTTCAGACAGGATTTTTTTTTTCTGATTTGCTACTCCTATTCATAGGTCCGGTAGAAGGATTGTAGTAACAACCTATCGTCCGATTTCGAAGATGCCTGTGATTCCGAAATTGTTTGAACGTGATAACGCCTTTTCTCACAATCATTCATGTGTGCATGTGTATACTTTTTGCACGGTGGATGGACCTACTGTTTTCTTCCGAATCCGAACGGCAGGTTTGAGATAAGCTTTTCTGGATAGTTAATGCTATTCGGATGATTTTTCAAATCATCGCGATAGCAGGGCCAGTGAAAAATCATTTAGGTGTTGCTACGGCTGGGCTCAGACTTGTGAGGCAGGTAATCACACGAACCATCGCGCAACTTAGCCCAGAGTTAAGAGACCTGATTTGTCGGTTCTTAAAGTATGATTTTATCCTAACAAGATTCAAAAGCTGAGGCCGATTAAGTTTACATCGACCTGTTCACCAATTCCAATTGTTTTCGGTTGGTAATTGTTGACCTTCCTTTCGTATGTAGAGCTTGGTTGGAAGGCATGGTGTTCGAGGGCATAGTATCAAGGGAAGATTATCGTCAGCTGGTTCTGATCCTGGTTCTGGCTTTCTAAATAAAACCAACAACTGCAGCTGTAAACTGAGTTATATACCGCGATCCATCCATAGCAACCACCTAAACTCACAGTACGGCTTCGGCGACTTGCATGAAGAATGGGTTCATCCGATGCCGTTGTCAATTCGAGTAGTAGGGAAGCGTCAGTTCAAGCGGCTGTTGTCAATTGGTAGCAGCCATGCGTATGAATCAGCAAGTGAATGGTGTTGGTGAAGCTGTCAGCGTTGGAAATGGACAATGGACTTGTGGTAGCCTCTTCTCACTCGCCTCTATGTAATGCGGATACAGCTGCCACAGCTGTTGCATCAGTGAACGCGATGCGTGTTTCAATGGCCATTCAATGGCTCTAGCGTTGATCAGATCTCATTCCATCAGCATTAATATCAGCAAAATTCTCCCGAAGCGGCTGTACACATGCAACAAGCTGAGACGATCTTATGCTATCAAGTCGAAGCTGCCACTCGGCTGGCCATTTCAGTAGCTGCACCAAGCAACAACGCCGACGTGATAATTAGAGAACGAACAAGATACCACTGGAGTTGTATACACAGCAAGCATAATCTCGGTGCGCTAATCTATCGTTTTTGGTTGGCTTTGTCTTCTTTCAGGTCAAAAACCAAAAAAATACCAATCTACGGACTGGCGCACTGCACGGTTGCTGAACTTTGTAGCGTGATTAATCAACAGTAAGGTGATCAATAGTCGCCTTTCGCAGTTCTATTTGTAATGGATGCAGCAGTGATATCATTAACCCTTTCGTATATAAGAAAATGAGACCTTTGACTTGTTACGAAGCGAATTCCCTTAGAACCACTTGCCACCGAATATTCACAACCCGAAATCCCAAATCGGAGAGGCATGTTGGTTGAGGCCCAGGTTCATTCCGGACTGTAGAGCCACTCAAGTAAGTAAGTACATCCAACAGAAAAATGCCAGGTGGTTACGAAGCGAATTCCCTTAGAACCACTTGCCACCGAATATTCACAACCCGAAATCCCAAATCGGAGAGGCATGTTGGTTGAGGCCCAGGTTCATTCCGGACTGTAGAGCCACTCAAGTAACTAAGTAAATCCAACAGAAAAATGCCAGGTGGTTACGAAGCGAATTCCCTTAGAACCACTTGCCACCGAATATTCACAACCCGAAATCCAATCGGAGAGGCATGTTGGTTGAGGCCCATGTTCATTCCGGACTGTAGAGCCACTCAAGTAAGTAAGTAAATCCAACAGAAAAATGCCAGGTGGTTGATACCTTATAATGTGTTTGCCAAAGGGAATTTCTGAGCTTTGACGGTTGAAAGCCGCCATATTGTTAAAGCTACATCTGTCAAATAGGCTGTCAACTATTCAATCAAATCACCATGGACGGTCTTATCAAAATGGATGTTCTGTTAGAGAAGCGTTCGGCGCGCTTTGTCGCCACAATCATCATCGTATTGCGATGGGTGTGGGTGGCCGCGGTGTAGTGGTATTGTGTTCGTTGAGTGGAAGGTTGCGCGTTCAATCCCAACCAAAATCCATTTCACTTTTTTTTAAAAGAAATAAAAAGGTCGGTGTAATACCTAAAAGTATGCACACCATCTTGAATTTCTTCAAATTTAACGAACACAAAAAAAAAGTGACTCCCCGAAGCTAGTTCGGACACCACCCATGGAGTTTAAGTCGCCACTACATCCAAAATCTTTCCTATCCTCTCTTTCTTCCCCTTCTCTAACGCTCGTACTATGGTAACATATAAAAGGGTATTCATAACCCCTTGCGTACGTGTAAATTATAAAAAAAAAAAAAAATTAAGACCCGTATGTTGACGAAACACAAAATCTGCCGAATCATCTCCGTTATACATGAGATTGTGCAGGTGTTTCCGAGACAATAGATTTCGCGTCGCTCACAAGAACTAAGCCTTTCGCTGACTACAACTTGGAAAATTTTACTTCCTGACTTGAGCATGCAACCGTACAAAATTCAACAGGACCGTAAGGCTGAAAGTAAACAACCAAAGCCAACAATTGTGTTCGTTAGCTTACGTTTAAAGGAATCTTTATCGACCTATCAACATGGACTTACGATAGGCAGGTCCACAGTAGCCAATTTAACAATAGAAGAACGTTCACAGGTTGATGTAGTCTATACAGATTTCCTTAAGTCCCTTGATCGGGTAGACCATAAATTGCTTACACGAAAATTAGGAGCACTTGGTAACCATTCAATACTTAACAAGTGCATTGCATCTTACCTAAGTGATAGGAAACAGTTAATTAGAGTAGGAAATACTTTTTCTATGCAGTTTAAAGCAAACTCTGATGTTCCTCAGGGAAGTCACCTGGGACCTTTGTTGTTTGCATTATTTGTAAACGCTCTGTAGATTCAAGGGTGTATTTCTGTTAGAATTTGGGGCTCGCAGATGATTGGAAGGCCGATTGCTATGAGGCACAGGTTGACAAAGACGAAGTTACGGACTAGTGCCATTGCAATAACTTGCAACTGACCTTAGGGAATTGTAAGTTTTCGTTTTTTTTTTCATATTAGGTGACCTATATTCAATGGTAATTCCATTAATAAATAGAGCTTAGGAAATCAAAAACTTGGGTGTGATGTTTGATTGTGATTAGTTTACGGGAGATCTTCTTAAAATGTCACTCGGAAAGTGTTGACTAAACTTCTCTACAATTCACACTGTAGAGAAGTTTAGTCAACACTTTCCGAGTGACATTTTAATGGTAATGAGATAGGAGTACATACCAAGCAGGTGAATAGTCATAGAAGTGATTATGGTTTTGAATCCAAGAAAATCACCGAGTGAAATAAAATTTTACAGACCTATTTCACTTCTTCCAATAATTTCAAAACTTTTCGCTTGCAGCCCGTTACTGATCAGAAATACCTTTTACCTGACCATCAGTTTGTGTTTACAAATAGAGACTCGACTGTGGACCAAGTAGATCGAATTACTGACTAATTGAGAGAGCTTTCGAAGAGAAGAAAATTTACTCAGCCGTATTTCTTAACGTGTCGCAAGCTTTTGATAACGCTTGGCAATACTAATCACGACAAGCTTTACCTGAACAATTGTATAAAATCCTCATGTCGTATCTTGAGCATAAAAAACTTGAGTGTGTACCTATCAGGTGTTTATATGAATTGGATCGAGTGGATATAAAAGTCTTTCTCGAGATATTGCCTTCGTTACCATAATCGGGCAGTTGAATTGCCAAAGTAGCGCTAATATCCGGAATGAAGCTGGGCCTCAATAAACATGCCTCTCTAATAAACCCGGTCCCATAGCTAACTGTCTCCAGTTGCGCACTCCAAGTGGGTTGAGGTCGGTTTTTGCTTGTGCGTGCCAGGCGGGATCTTCATCTACTGCGTCCCACGTCTGGTTGGGAAACGAAAACTCTTCTACCCGGAGTATTGGTTTCAATTCGTTCTACATATCCCAACCAGCTTAAACGTCGAGATTGGATTTTTCTTGACCAGGAGCATGTCGCTGTACAGCTCGTATAGCTCTTGGTTAATTCTTCTTCTCCATAGCCTGTCAACGCAAACGAGAACAATGATTTTTCGAAGAGTTTTTATCTCAAATCGACCTAGGATTTCTTCATCCGCTTTTGAGACGGTCCATGATTTAGCGTTGTAGGGCAGGACTGGGATGATCAGGGTCTTATTAAGGATCTCCTTAGTAGTTCGAGTGAGGGCCTTACTACTGAATTGCCTTCTTAGCCCGAAGAAACAGCGGTTGGCAAGAGTAATTCTTCGTTTAATTTCCGGAGAGATGTTGTTGTCAGAATTTACAGCGGAACCGAGGTAGACAAAGTCCCGTACTACCTAAATGTTATCTCTGTCAATGGTGACGTTCTGTCCAATACATCGATTTTGTCTGTCCTTTCGTGTTGACAGCATATACCAAGCATTACCAACGCATTTACTGCTGAACCCATTTTTGCCACTTCCTTCTCTATACTAGCAAACGTGGCTATGACATCACGTTGAGTCCTACCAATGATACCAATATCGGCGGCGCATGCTTTTTGTATCGAATTTCAGAAGACTGTGTCACTGGTGTTGGTTCGCTAGTTTTGTACAAACTTTTCAAGAATTATGTCAAGAAAGACATGGAGATTGCGTAGCACTGCCTAAATCCTTTTTTGGTATCGAACGTGTCGGTGAGGTCGTTTCCGAATCTGATGGCGCGGCGAGAATTCTCCATTGACATCCTACACAAACGGACGAGTTTGGGCGGTATACCAAAGCTAGACATGGCTCTGTATACTTCGACTCTACAGATGCTGTCGTATGCGGCTTTGAAATCGATGAATAAGGTGATGGGTATCGATTTGTACTTCTTGGGTTTTTTAAAGGATCTGCCGAAGAGTGACGATTGAATTGGTTGTGGACTTTCCTACCCTACAACCGTACTGATAAGGGCCGACCAGATTCTTTTTAAACAGTTACAGGTAGTGATGTTAAGGAGGCATATGCCTCTGTAGTTTCTGTAGTCTCTTTCAGGGGGTCTACTTTCTTGTTGATCGGTCAAATGATGCTGAGATTCCATTCTTCAGGCATACCTTCTTCCGACCAGATTTGGCTTATGAGTTGGTGGATGTTTCTTACCAAGTCATCACCGACGGCTTTATATGCTCGGCGGGGAGGCCGTCATTTCCGAAAGCCTTGTTAAGTTTGAGTTTAGGTATTGCTATCCTCACTTCACTCTGGCCGGGTGGTTGACAGATTTCGCTGTTTGATGATTCGTCCTGCCTGATAGCGGAATATTTTTTGTCATCGCCGTTTGACAGTCTGCAGATATGGTTCTTCCATATCCTCAGCATCGACTGTGTCTCAATGACGATATTTCCTTGTGCATCTCGACAGGATTCTGTTCGAGCCTTGTATCCTTGGCTTTGACGTTTTACACTTTTGTAAAATTTGCGAACATCGTTCCTGGAGTGGCACATCTCTATATCCTTGATTGCGCGCTTTTCTTGCTCTTTTACTTCTTTCTGAATAGCCAATAGTCTTCCCCTCTTCTCTGTCTGTAGAACTCAGTGGCAGCTCTCGTCTTCACCTGCTGTTTAGCCTTGTAGGCCTCGTGCATGGCTGGGAGCATATGTCAGCGGTCCTCATCAAACCAGGGGTGGGCGCGAAAAACTTAGCAAATCAGTTGCGGCTGATCTAATGGCTTGTTGGCATCGTTGCCATAGTTCTTCGACATTCGATACGGTGGTGTGGTGTTAATCGAGAGGTTAAGTGATACGCGTTGCGCGATGGTCTTGGCGGTCTCTTGCGATTACAGTCTTTCGACACTAAATTTCTTCGCAATATCTCTGTCTTGTTGTGGCGTGGTGGTTATCCGCATTCTTACCTTGCCTGCAACTAGGTAGTTTGCCGAGTCGATGTGAGCTCCTCGGAATATTCGGACATCCTAAATACTGGATGGGTGCCTCTCTTCTATCGCAATGTGATCAATTTGGTTGCCCGTTCTTAGATCTTGAGACTGCCATGTCCCCTTATTGATATCGAAGTGAGGAAACCGTGTTTTGGCCATAGTGGCACTTCGTTCGGTAGCGAAGTCAATTAGCTAAGTCCACTACCATACGCGTTGACGTGTCGGCTATGCATTCCGACAATACTGCTAAAGATTTATTCTCTTCCTAACTTTGCGTTAAAGGTGAAACATCGCTTTTCGGTAGTCGCTCATAGGTTATGTCAAGGAGCTCTTAGAAGCAATCCTTAGCTATATGATCTGTTTCCTTCATCGTGGAGTGAGCGTATATAAGGATTATGTTGGCCAATTTGGCCTTGATGCGGATTGTTACAATACGTTCGCTAATGTCTTGGAGACATAAGACTTCTTGTCAAGTCTGTCATTTATAACAAATCCTCATCCGAATAGTCGCTGTTTTTGCTTACTATACCACGGTCCGTAGTAGATGTCATTCCCATCCCATCGTATTTCCAGGATGACAGTAATGTCTGCTTTGTAGCAGCTTGGGTCTTCCCCTAGTTGTTCACTTGCACCTCTCCTGCTTAATGTTCTCACATTCCAGATGCAGAGACAAGCTTCGTTGTCCTTTTTTCGTTTGGCAGGGTCTCCAACAATAAAAGCGCAATTCGTTGTAAGTAGAATTTACAACCACTGGGCATTGTCAAGTTAAAGCCATTCAGAGTCTACTCTCGTTCTACAACACCCAACTCCGAACTGCGATGGAACAAAACCTCCAAACTATCCCTATTCAGCAGTGCATTGAAAACGATTTAATCCGGAAACCGGACTTAAGCGAAACCATCCGGGATTTTTCGACGAAAAAGGCTCGTAATGTTCCATTGGGTAGTTTTTTAGTTTAATATTACATAAATCTTGTTTTTGTCTATATGTATGTATGTAGGTTTGCTAAGATAGTATTTTTGGTTTCGCTACAATACATTGAAACACTTGACTGAAAAATTACATCTAAATCCGGACTTGGTAAGGAGTTGCTTCTACTTCGGCTCCACTCTTAATTCTGAAACTATACATCGTCGGAAATTGAACGAAGAATTACCCTAGGCATTGGTATTGCATTTGCCAGCTATAAACACAATTCAGTGATTGAGCCCTCGTTCGAAATACTAAGGGGATTCAGTGCTGCTCTACGATCTTGACTCTCTCTAAGGTGCTTGAACATGGAATGTTGAAAATGAATCCAATGAATCCCTAATATCATGAGTAAAAGATTGCGTTGGATGACTATCAAGCCAATAATTCAACCATGAACTGTCCGGACATATAGACCGAATAAATAGGTCCTCAGAATGTTAAATTCGAAGATAGAAAAAGCTTTGTCTTAAGTGAAATGCACAAGCAGAAGCCAACCCTAACAAATTCGAAGAGTGCAAACAAAGGCAGTTTGCTAAAGACCGAGCTAACTGAGGAGGCATACCATATCACAAAAACATGCTTAGCGAAACCTTCTCAACAATATTTGACAGTTCAAGTGTTCGGTCTCTATCTAGGCTAGGTAAATCGTTAAAAAACCGCTTGATTACTTTTCGGATTTAGGTAACTCGCATAACGCTTGCAACCTCACCGTTCCCTGCACTACTTAACACGACACTTATGTCGAAAATGCAAATCAAGTCTTTAAGTCTTCAGCCCAGCTGTTCTGCTGCACTTTTCATTACATTCCTCACACTTAATTACAAGCCATTAGGGAATCCTCTCAGAAATTCTCTTTAATCTTCATGCAAACAAGCACCTTCCTCCTGCACGTATACCGAAACAATACTTCAACGTTCATGTTATTTAATTCAAAAACTTCCTCATGCATCTCCAATACCCAGGCACCATCGGCAAAACTTTTACTCAGAATCTTCCTTCCTAGCACTGGCTTCTTAGTGCAAAACTTTCAACGAAGACGACGCCATTTTTTTTTCGTTCTATGTGTATGTGTGTTTGTCTTTTTGCTAGAGAATTTCACCCCTAGCTAGTTGTTGCTATATTTCCACCACCTTCGGAGCATTCATTTTCTCTTGTGCTTCTAAAACCACCCTCCAAAAACCGTTCCGAAAAGAGAATTTCTATGCCAACCCTTATAATTATTTTTTTTTTTTTGCTCGCAAGTACCTCGAGGGTTGGAAAGAGGAATTTCGACGAAAAAGTTGTTCTTATTCGACGCACTTATTCAAACCACGCCCAACGAATATATTCCGTGGAAACATTCGCAATGGTAAAGTGCTTGTGCTGTTGGTTTATATGTATTGCAAGCGAATCCTTGTGGAATTTTGTACAACAAAATAATTAAGTTTTTACAAAAGGATTTGTTCAATGTACCAAGGGGGGAAGAAAAAAAAAAGAAGAAGTGCCAAGGTCACTGATACTCTGGACAAACAACTGGCGCACGCTGACCATGATCTCAGACGCCAGACAACATACAAATAGATGTGACCAACACCGACGATAAGGATGGTCGTGCAATGAGAAGGATTTGCTTGTTGTTTGGATGGTTGGACGAACCATTGCTTGACCGTAATACAGGGGGTGCTTGAAGGTGTCAGAGCTGGGGGTGATTAGCCAATTGTGTTGGAATTTCTGTTCGAAATGCTGTGATGACTGGGAATTTGATGGTAGGTGCTTCGGTATAGAGATGCTAGTGTGCAATTTTCAGGATTGAAATTGAAAGCGAGTTTCCATTTAATCCGGAGAAAGTTGTTTAACAGAATCATGATTTAGAACGGTATGGACTGTGAGGGTTATTGTTTGAAAAGATAAATACTATGGAAGTGAAAAAGTGTGTGCTCTTCTAAATAATGCAGTCGCTGCTGAAGTTCATAGAAATTCGGTTCATTAAGCCGGGCGCTCAATTTTATTTTGGGAAGTATCTATAAATACATACTTTGGTTGACGTACTGACGTACTGAAGTTGCTTCACATTTAAAGAGTGAGGGCAGGTTTTGAAAATAAAAACAAAGAAAGCGTTTAGGCTCTGATGTATCGACCAAATTTTACGCGAAAGTCAGCCAGTTACAAAAAAAAAACTCAGTAAGACTTCATAGTCTGTCGTCAATTGTATTAAAAGGTTTTGATTCTTCGATGATCCTATAAAAAATCAAATTTTTGGCGCAACAGGCTCGTAAGTACACAGGGACAAGCGTTCTCACAACCATTCATGTGTGCGAGTGTAGGAACATCTTGCACGATGACGGAAACTCCTGTTTTATGCCGACTCCGAACGGCGAATTTGAGATAAGCTTTTCTTGACCATTGATACTACTCGGATGGTTTGTCAGATCATCACGATGATCCTATAGCTTGATAGCATTTAATAAAAAATTCACAGATAGCTCTTCCACACAACTAAAGCTGAATTTGGTTTAATTTTCGTCTAACGGAACCCTTCGAAGGTGCAGAGAACAGCATTTTCACGCTGATAAAATACTTGGCGGCAACAGAAGAACTCACAAGATGAAGTCAACGGTGGGGTCTACAGTCCGAGTTAGTAAGGACAAAGTGAAAAACATAAAAAAAAACATGTTATGGAGCTCTAGGCAGATTGGGGTTGTGCCTTGGATTATCTACCTACTCACGGGGAGAAGCAATTGTTACAAAGCAACAAAGATCCTTGGAGAGGACTGATTTTATTGATGACCAACATGACTGGTTGGGTGTTGTAGAACGAGGGTAGACTCTGATTGGCTTTAACTTGGCAATGCCCAGTGGTTGTAACACTGACTACTCATCAAGTGCTTATTTTTTACCTCCAAGTGGTAACCATCGGGTACTGGTCTCATCCAGCCAGATTTGGCTTGCTAAACGATAAGCGCGAGTGCTGATATCACGGAGAAAAACAGTAAAAATTTAAACAGTCAGGTAATAATGGCACGGAATGAATACCCGGCCTGCTGTCCCAGGCGAACCAAGACAAGCTTCGGCATATTCGGACAACAGGTTGTCAAGGAATTTCAAGGGTTAGTCAGGCCCCTAGAACAGAGATGGTGGCGGATGAACCGAAAGGCCAACGGCAGCGCTCAATCCCGTAGTGGATACTGATGGCTCCGTGACCTAGGGGTATCTAATATATTGGAACTGGTCCTCCAGGTTAGGGGTTTTGCTTTGGGTTAACTACCCAACCATCGAAAAAAATTGATGTTACGAAGCAACCAATAGCCTCGGAGAGGACTGATTTTATTGTTGACGACACGGAAAAACGAAAAAAGGACAACGACGTTCGTATCTGCACCTGGAATGTGAGAACATTAAACGGGAGAGGTGCAAGCGAACAACTAGCGGAAGCCTTAAACTGCCATCCAGGAAATACGATAGGATGGGCCGGCCAAAAAGAGTATGAAAAACTGTGACATCTGCTACGGACCGTGTTATAGTGAGCAGAAACAGCTGCTATTCGGATGCGGATTTGCTATAAGTGCCAGACTTAGGCACGAAGTCTTATGTCTCCAAGACATTAGCGATCGCATTGTAACAATCCGCATTAAGGCCAAATTCGCCAACATAAGCCTTATATGCACTCACGCCCCAACGGAGAAAAAAGATGATGTAGCTAAGGACTGCTTCTATGAGCTCCTTGACATAACCTATGAGCCACTACCGACTTACGATGTTAAAATCGTGGTTGGAGATTTTAACGGAAGGGTAGGAAGAGAAGACATCTTTAGCAGTATTGTCGGAAAACAGAGCCTACACGACAACACGTCTGGTAACGGACTTACGCTAATTGACTTCGCTACGGAACGAAATGCCACTATTACCAGCACACGGTTTCCTCAAATTGATATCCATAAGGGGACATGGCGGTCTCCAGATCAACAAACGGTCAACCAAATTGATCACATAGCGATAGACAACATCCTGTGTTTTGGATGTGATTCCAAGCAGCTAACATCGAATCGGACCACTTGGTTGTTGCAGCCAAGGTTCGAGTGCGGATATCCACCACCCCACAACAATCCAGAAATACTGTGAACAAATTTAATGTCGAAAGACTGCAATCGCAGGAGACGGCCAGGACCTTCGCGCAACGCGTATCCCTAAGCCTCTCGATTAACACCATATCACCAGCATCGAATGTCCAAGAACAATGGCAACTATGCCAACAAGCCATTAGATCAGCCGCAACTGATGTGCTAGGTTTCTCGCGCCCACCAGCAAGAAACCCCTTGTTTGATGAGGAATGCCGACAGATGCTCGCAGCAAAGAACGAGGCCTACTAGGCTAAGCTGCAGGTGAAGACGAGAGCTGCCGTCGGGCTCTATAGGCAAGGAAGAAGGGAAGAACACCGGCATTTCAGAAAGAAGAAAAAAGAGCAAGGAAAGCGAGCGATCGAGGATATAGAGAGGTGCGACGTTCGCAGGTTTTACCAAAGTGTAAAACGTCAAAGCCAAGGATACAAGGCTCGAACAGAATCCTGTAGAGATGAACAAGGAAATATCGTAGTTGAGACACAGTCGATGCTGAGGATATGGAAGAACCACTTCTGCAGACAGTTAAACGGCGATGACGGACAACATTCCGCTGTCAGGCAGGACGAACCATTCAATATTGGCAATGACAGCGAAAGCTGCCAACCACCCGACCTGAGTGAAGTGAGGTTAGCAATATCTAAACTGAAGCGTAATAAGGCTGCCGGAATTGACGGCCTTCCCGCTGAGCTCTATAAAGCCGGTGGAGATGACTTGGTAAATAACATCCAACAACTCATTAGCCCAATCTATTCGGAAGAAAGTAGGCCTGAAAAATGGAACTTCAGCATCGTTTGCCCGATCCAAAAAAGTAGACCCTCTAAGCTGCGCCAACTACAGGGGAAAAAGTCTCCTCAACATCGCCTATAAGATCCTATCTGCCGTAATATGTGAACGCTTGAAACCGTTTACCAACAACGTGATCGGCCCTTATCTGTGTGGTGTTAGGCCAGGAAAGTCCACAACCGATCACATCTTCACACTTCGGCAGATCCTGGAAAAAACTTAAGAAGTCCAAATCGATACCCACCACCAATTCATCGATTTCAAATCCGCATACGACTGCATTTATAGAGACGAACTATACAGAGGCATGTCTAGTTTTGGTATACCACCCAAACTCGTCCGTTTGTGTAGGATGACGATGGAGAATTATCGCTGCTCTATTAGGGTCGGAAACTACCTCACCGACACATTCGATACAGCGATGCGCTGTCATGTGACTTCTTCAATCTGATTCTTGAGAGGATTGTGCGAAACTCACGAGCAAACACCAGAGGGAAAATTCTCCAAAAATCTGTACAACTACTAGCATACGACGACGATATTGACATCATTGGTAGGACCCAACGTGATGTCATAGCCACGTTTGCTAGTATAGAGAAGGAAGCGGTAAAAATGGGCTTAGCAGCAAATGAGGGCCAGACAAAGTATATGCTGTCAACACGAAAGGACACACAACATCGACGAATTGGACAGAACGTCACCATGGACAGATATATCTCTGTACGTGACTGTGTCTACCTCGGCTCCGCTAGCAACTATGACAACAACATCCCGTCAGAAATTAAACGAAGAATTACTCTTGCCAATCGCTGATTCTTCGGGCTAAGAAGGCGATTCAGTAGTAAAGCCCTCAGTCGAACTACTAAGGAGATCTTATATAAGACCCTGATCGTCCCAGTCCTGCTCTACGGCGCTGAAGCATGGACTGATGAAGAAATTTTTGGTCGATTTGAGAGGAAAGTTTTTCGAATAATCTTCGGTCCCGGTTGCGTTGACGTGCTATGGAGACGAAGATTCAACCAAGAACTATACGAGCTGTACAGCGACATGCCCCTGGTCGAAAAATTCCTCATTGGACGTTTAAGATGGCTAGGACATATAGAACGAATGGACACCAATACTCCGGCTCGCAGAGTCTTCGATTCCCAGCAAGAAATCGGACGCAGTAGAGGAAGACCTTGTGTTAAATGGCACGCACAAGTAGAAACCGACCTCAACTAACTTGAGGTGCGCAACTGGAAGCAGTTAGCTAAGGATCGGGCTAGTTGGAGAGGCATGTTGGTTGAGGCCCAGGTTCATTCCGGACTGAAGCGCCACTTAAGTAAGTAAGTACGGACACTGATACTTTCAATTAGGGAACCAACGTTCGTATAATCACATTTCGACATTTTTATGTCATTTTTAGCATCATCAATCAATTGTTTTGTATTTTGGCCAAATTGTTGGAAAAAACATCAAATTAACTCGCTGTGAAAGAGAAAGTTGCGTACGACCCAGTCGTGTACCCACTTTGTATTTCTATACGTTGTGGTTCGTAATAGTTGCATTCGTGATAAATTTCGCCGCAAAGTAAAAGATTTGGTTGAGTTGAGAAAAAAAAGTTCTAGTTACCATTTTTGATTTTTTGATTGATTTCGTTTTGTTTTGGCTTTTATTTTTTTTATGCGGAGTAAACGTCATAATTCAATGATGGCAAACATCTTAAAATAACGTTTTGTTTTTCTTTTGCGTTGTGGTACCCTTGAATTTTTGCAGAGGAGTTAGAAATAGAGACAACTTGCAGAACTGCAACGCCTGCAAATATAACATGTTTTCACTCCCCTTGAAATCGGTGTGTTCTATCTTTTCTGCAAGGAGAATTCTGCACGTGCGTTTCAGGCATAAGGAATTTTTTTTTTTAAATTATACTGGTTTCGGCTTCTGCAAAACTTTGGCCATCGCATTGTTATTGGAAATGTTGCATGTTGGATTTCCATTTCTGATGAAGCAAATGCAAGTGCAGTGTTATTCTGCGAGCATATCGTTGCCAAATTCGATTGACAACTTTTTTCCAGTCTTACCAGGGGCACAGAAAAAACATTGGCCCAGCTCACTCGCTCACAACTGAGTATCGTACGCTTATTGGTGTTGTCGATTCAACAGTGGAAAGCATCGCAGTGGAAAGCATCGCAATCATCTAAATTCAATGCGTCACGCATCGGACCTTGTAAATTTCCTCGCATGCATCTGATGGTAAATACCATCTCACATGTCATCTTTGCATTTGCTCCACAAATCAATCGGTTTAGATGGGAAACATGTTGAGATAATAAAACATTGTTCACGTATATTTGATGAGCATTTGACGACAGCACAGTATCTCTGAGGGTGAAATCGCATTAAGTGTCACTCTAAAACAATTGCAAACGTATATCGATACGTGCTACACGATTCTGCATTTAGTTCGCAATTCTTGGAATGATGTTGGGTCATGAACGTGACGCTCGTCACTCGTCGTTTCTTGTGGACTATTACAAACATTTACAAAGAAATAACCATATCGGTCAAGGAGTTCATCGATTGCAGATACTTATGAAAAAAAGGGCGTACAAATGGGCATGGTAGATACTGTTTCCTAAAAACTTAAATTGGATTACTATGAACATTTAAAAAAAAATAGCTAAATCAACCAAAGTGGGCTTAAAAGTTAGCAAAAACCTAAATTAGGTTTATATGACGAAGCCAAATCGATACAGCCGTTCTCCAATTTGGGATTAATCCAAAAAAAAGTGAGCCAAAGAGTGGTTAGGTTCCATCAGAACCTAAGTTGGATTCGGATAGAGATTTGAATGAAATATTTGCCCAATCGGTGCAGCCGTTTTCAAGTTATGCTGTTCCCAACGAACGATTTTTTTGGATTTTTATTTATAAAAATTGATTTCATCGTTTTGACCACCCTGTATATTTTATATGTATGAGCAAATGGCAAAATTGCTAAGTACCTTGCGCCTTGATTTACGTGTTATATTAATGCTGATACTCTTGCCAGTCGATGGGGTTGTTATCCTGAATATTTTGTTATCTTCGGTTGTTGGCTTAGATTCATCTTCAGCGATAAGTATTTCCGGTTCTGGTACCGGGTCGATTTGTCTTGGATAGTTTTGTCATAAAATATTTATAAATGAGAAACAAACATATGAGGAGGCCACTATCAGCGAATCGTCTCTTGCCTTAACCCATCCCGTCATTAATATGAGATGATCTTGAAAATTAGCGTGATTTACAACTTTTTCGACATAAATTTTCAAGGACACCACTGCCTACCTTATTCAGTTCCATTATTTTGAAGAATTTTCAATTCGTTTTCAATAAAAGGGTCTAAGGGCCTGATTTGTTTTTTTTTCAATCGGGGCCGCGGTGAAAACGTAATATTCTCGTCTGTTTAGTGGAAGGCTGTGCATTCAATCCGCACTGAAATCCCAAATAAGAAATGACTAAAATAGATATACAAAATATATAAGCAGGAAGGCCGTTATTTGCAGCAGCCTTATTAAGCTTGAGTTTGCCTGACAGCGGAATGTAGTTCGTCATCGCCGTTTAACAGTCTGCAGAAGTGGTTCTTCCATACCCTCAGCATCGACTGTGTCTCAACTAAGATATTTCCATGTTCATCTCGGCAGGATTTTGTTCGAGCCTTGTATCCTTGGCTTTGACGTTTTACACTTTGGTAAAACTTCCGAACATCGTTCCTGGAGTGGCACCTCTCTATATCCTCGATTGCGCGCTTTTCTTGCTCTTTTTTCTTCTTTCTGAAATGCCGGTGATCTTCTCTTCTTCTCTGCGTATAGAGCTCAACGGCAGCTCTCGTCTTCATCTGCAGCTTAGCCTTGTAGGCCTCGTTCTTGGCTGCGAGCATCTGTTGGCATTCCTCATCAAACCAGGGGTTTCTTGCTGGTGGGCGCGAGAAGCCTAACACATCAGTTGCCGCGGATCTAATGGCTTGTTTGCATAGTGGCCATTGTTCTCGGACATTCGATGCTGGTGGTATTGTGTCAATGGAGAGGTTAAGGAATACGCGTTCTGCGAAGGCCTTGGCGGTCTCTTGCTATTGCAGTCTGCATTCTTACCTTGGCAGCAACAATGTAGTGGTCCGAGACAATCTTAGCCCTTCGTAATGTTCGGACATCTAAAATTCTTTAAGCGTGCCTATCGTCTTTTGCAACGTGATCGATTTGATTGAATGTTTGTTGATCTGGAGACCGTCGTGTTCCCTTATGATTATCGATTTAAGAAAACCGTGTGCTGGCTAGTCAAGCAGCCTATGCTTGTTGCAAGGCATGTGACGATGTAGGCTGTGTTGTTCGAAAATACTGGTAAAGATGTTCTCTTTCTCTACTTTACGTAAAAGTGTCTCAGCACGATTTAACGTCGTACTTCGGTAGTCGTTCATAAGTTTTGTTAAGAAGCTCGTCGAAGTAGTCTTTTGCTAAATCGTCTTTTTCCTCCCTGGAGTATGATCGCATTAAAGGCTTGTGTTGGCAATTTTGGCCTTGATGCAAACTGTTAAAATGCGTACGCTAATGTCTTGGAAACATAAGAGTTCTTTCCTAAGTATGGTACTTACAACAAAACCGCATGCGAATAGTTTCTGCTCACAGTCCTTAATAGATGTCACAGTTTTTCATCCTCTTTTTTGCCCGGCCCATCCCATTATATTCCCTGGATGGCAGTAATGTCTGCTTTGTTAAGGGCTTCCACTAGTTGTTCGCTTGCACCTCTCCTGCTTAATGTTCTCACATTCCAGGTGCATATACGAACGTCGTTGTCCTTTTTGCGTTTAGCTGGGTCGTCAACAATTAAATCAGTCCTTTCCGAAGCTATTGGTTGCTAGCGTTTTTTTTTCATAGTTGGGTAGTTAACCTAAAGATCAAACCCCAACCTGGAGGTCCAGTTCCAATTTATTCGACACAACAGGATTGAGCGTTGCTGTTGGCCTTTCTTTTTATCAGCCACCTTATCTGTTCAAGATGCCTGAGTTACCCTTGAGATTCTCAAGTGACCTGTTGTTCGAATATATATAGAAAGAGCTCTTCTAGGCTACTCACTTGTCCAACCTAACTTTAGCATGCTGTCGTCCTCAATAAAGTCAGTCCTTCTGGAGCACTTGGTTGCTCCAAACCAATTGTGTTTTTTTCTAAGGTGGGCAGTTAAGCCAAAGCTTAATTCCTAACCTGGGGGACCAGGTTGGTTCTTTAAGTTGTTTGAGTTCTGTCGCTACTTGTGAGGGCCACTGCATCTACCATCCAAAAAGAAATCGAAGGCTCTCAGGCTGCAGCATTGGTGGCCAATCTTTTTTCATTCCATCTCTCGTAGCCATTTTAAATGCCAAAGACCTTCGGATTATTGTTGTCACTGTGCAGCTTATAGTTCTTGATTAAATCTTCATCTTCATTGTCAATCAACGCAAACAGGACCGACGACTTTTCCAATGTTTTTTTAGCTCACAGCGACCACGACCATTTGTTCAGCCTACCATCGAAGGCTTACATTCCTTACTAGCACCGTCGTGAAAATTTTTGGAACCAGTAACCTCTTTGTCTCATCTTTTAAAGCTTTTCGTTCTGCCTGTCAGTGGAGGATAACTCGTCCCCGCCATTTACCAGTCTGGAGAAGTGGTTCTTAAAAATATTCAGGAACCCAGTAACCTCTTTTTCTCTCTCAAATTACAATCCGACAAAGCACTTTACTCCAACTGGCTTTCCCTAAGAGATTTACAAATCACTAAATCGCGAGTTTTTATAAAACAAAACCCCTCTTGTCCCGTTAACACAATTTCTTTAGTTTTTGAAATTTAAAAAAAAAAATTCCCATCTTGTGCTCCCATATGGAAATGGTGGTTCATGTCCAAATAAGTGTTTACGTCTAGCGAAGACGCATTATTTTAGTTTCACTATTCACCTATAGAGGGATATGTACAACCATCCCAATATGAAAAACTGGATTCCCAAAAAGAACACTCGTGGATAAGGTTTTTTTTTGAACACACATTGGCATTCACGCATATGATTCCATGTGTGGTATTTCCAACATATCCGTGTGAAAATCCAACTCCCTCTTGTGGCATTGGAGCAGAATTTCATCAACAATTTTTGTATCCAGAGTCGCGAAGTGGACGACGCTTCATTCGGATTAATTGCCTCTGGGGGAGTAACTCGCAACAACAACAATTCCCAACACAATGACAATTATGTTACTAACGATGGTTTGCCGCCATTAATTATCCTTTAATTATTTTGTGGTTATGATTTAATTTAAAATCCTTTTAACCACCACATATTGTCTGGAAGTCTGGTATTGTTTGTCGTTGTATATATGCTTCTGCAATTGGTTTGATGAAATTTTATCATTCGGGGTGGTGGAATGGTTGGAGTTTTCCGACTTTGAGGTTGCACCTCCTTCTGCAGGATATATATACAGACAGCTGATCCGATCTTAAAGTGTAAGAACACGTTGCAGTGCAAAATAGTGACAACTGTAGTCGAGTGCCAATTGTCTGCGAGTCATAATCGAAACAATTTCCGGTCAGTCAAATAACTGTAGTCGGTTCCAATTTCCAATGAAAAGGGATTCAACAAACCACGGGGTGTATATTGGAATTTTCCGCCGTAGTTTATTAGACAGGCATTGGGTTATACGGCACAAACAGAAGCCACGTCCAGTCCGCGGTTACGTTAGGATGTAGTCGATGGACGCCATTCACGTGCACATTTAGATCAGAGAGGGGCCGTTGTGGTGTCACGTGAATCTGTCGAATTTTCTTAAATATTCGTTTGCCTAATCGAACCATTCCGAGCTTACTATGACGCGGAGGTTGTTTCTGTCTCTAAGATAAAGTTTTCTTTTGTAGAAGAGACCAGTGGACAAGAGCAGACAAGAGCATCCTCGTCGAAGCAGCTTCTGCATTAGTCCTAGATGAAGAGGTCAAGTATGTTTGCATGTAGGCGTATGGGTGCAGTGACCTGAACCAATTTGGCCAGAGTCACCTTGATATTTGACACGTTGTGCCGTATTCAGCTGTGGTTTGCTTTCTCGATTGCATCCAGTTTGGTTGATGATTTACATGTAGCGAGGGGCATAACTTACATTTCAACTGCTTGTTGAACATCAAGGCTATTGGCAAGCTCATCCGCCTTAAAGTTACCTGTGATATCTCTGTGACCAGGCACGCAGAAGAGGTGAATGCTCTGCCATGCCATTCAGAGAAAGTCGTTATTCGTGGGCTGATTTTGATTTCAACGAGGTGGATTTCAAGGATATGATTGCCGCTTGGCTATCACTTGGTGGATATTACATTACACCTCAGCCAGGGCAAGGTTTCTTAAATTGCCATGAATTCCGTCTGGAAAACGCTTCAATGATCGGGAAGGCGAAAGCATATATGCTTATGGTTGGAGTTCCACCAGGGAGGCATCTTCTTCTCCGGGCAGAAAAGTGACAATGCATCTTCTTGGGTTCATGAGAAGGTTTCCACCAGGCCCCCGAGCTCTATCTTGTTAGGCGGTTGTTCGAAGGTGTCAGAGACAAGTTCATTGATTCAAAAGCCTCGATGTAGTGACCTTGCTTACTTACATAAGAGGCGCTACAGTTCGGAATGAACCTGGGCCATGTAGTCACCTGTAAAATGGTATTTTTCAGGAATTCTAAAAACTTTTGAATCTGGGGAGAGTCGTCCAAAGTGAATTGGAAATGTCTGTGGTTGCGGAGGAGTTTTCTTTAGAGGCTCCCAGGTTGGTTAAAGGAGGCAAGTGTAATATCTAACACTTCTTGCCCAGTTATGTTTATCAAGCTTCGGACGGAGCCCAAGTTACAAAGGAGTAACCAAAGTAAAATATAACCAAAGAGTAAAGTTTAACAAAAATCCAAGAGTAGAACTGTCATGTGAAGCTCCTCAAATTTTGCCTTTCGGAGTCGGCGTTTACCAAGGGGCCCTCTTCTCTCTGCAAAAATAATAACTATGCACACAGAAATGAGAGGAGAAGCTAGGTTTCAGGATATTTTTTCATTTCAATCAATGAATCGGTCGCTCATGTTGGTGCTGTCCTATATGGTATGATCTGCCCCAGCATCACAACCAAGGATTAGGATAGTTTTGCGTCTCTCTGCTTCCGAAATCAGGTTCCTTAGGTTGTTCTGAGAAATTGGTGCCGAATGGTTATAAGCCAAATACGCCGAGACCTGCCAATAGCTGTTTCCTCTTGTTTGAATATTGGCTTCCACTGTAATTAGACAGCAGAAAGATAATGGAGGACCACTTCTCAAGAACACATGACATGTGTTTACCTTCGTTTCTCACCGAGAGCAGTTTATAGACTGGAGTTCTGAGTCCGCACACCAGGGTGCTGATAACCGGGGTGTTTGGATCAGAACTATATCTTCCCCGTGTTTTGTGAGTCGGAAAAGAGGGCGGGGGAAACCGCTTGGATGGCCAAGGCTAATCTGTAAGAGTTTCATTGTTGAACCGTTTTATTACATATAGGGGTCCTCTTCTGCTAGCTTATCGGTAGCACTATCCAACTCCCAGTCGGTTGACTGGGTGTTAACCCCAAAAAGGCTAGCATTGTGGGATTCTCTGGATATACTGTTGAAACTATTAACAGGAGAAGTTACCAATCTGTTGTTGGCGTCATCAGAACCGGATGGTAGGGGGTTCTCTTCTGCTAGCCCATCGGTAGCACTATCAAACTCCAAGTCGGTTGACTGGGTGTTAACCCCAAAAAGGCTAGAATTGTGGGGTTCTCTGGATAAACTGTTGAAAGTAATAACAGAAGAAATAACCAATCTGTTGTTGGCGTCATCAGAACCGGATGGTAGGGGGTTCTCTTCTGCTAGCCCATCGGTAGCACTATCAAACTCCAAGTCGGTTGACTGGGTGTTAACCCCAAAAAGGCTAGCGTTGTGGGGTTCTGGATCTCCGAATCTTAGGGTCAAAAACTGTGTTGTGTGGTAGGTGCACTTTTCATCGCAATATCCGCCAACTTGCCGTCAACATCCGATTGTGGTGGTGCAGTGCTAAGGTGGGGATGAGGATGTGATTTTTAGCACCTGCAGACATTCAGCTGGATGGGGGTGAATCTCCCAAAATCTCTTCAACCTTGCCAACCTTACGCCAATTATGGATTCGGATTGCTGGACTATGTCCAATAAGTCCTTGGGTTCTAATGGTAGACCGGGATTCTAGCACGATTTAAACAAAATCAAAGGTTACCCCCTGTGTTACTTTTAATGCAAAAAATGTTGATGGAAACAAAATTTACAGACTCCGGACGGCAGACATCCATTTTCTTAAAACTACTCTAGGGGTACCTAAAATTTGTAAATATCTCAAGATCCAATGTTCCTGCCATATATACACAGATCGACTGGCTGACGGACGAACAAGCAGGCAAACCTGGCTAGATCGACTCAGCCTATTTGGTACCAATCATCAGTGCTACAAACAATGCGTAACCCTACGGGTAAGGGTTTTAAAAATGCACGTCAATAATATATTCACATGTGCACACACATGCCACACATTCCTATAGATGTTTTCATACATATGGATGAAATTGTATAGCAGATGAAGAAAACTTTTTCGGATAATTGCTAATTTTTGGTTGAAACGCACCTCCTGTATCTACTCGAATCTACCACACACGGTCGACAGCTGCTGGATCGAGCGGATGGCTCTGAAGGATGGGTGGTTGCTTAGGGTTGGCTGTTTGGTTGGGTCTGGTCTGGTTTAAGTTAGCGCGGCTTTTGTACAAGAAAATTCGAAAGACAAAAATGATTTTATTACAGCGAAATGAAAACTTTTCCCCAAATAGAACATTTTTGGTATTCGCATGTCGTTGAAATAAAGGGGGGTTGCTCCACGGAACGCCATCCACCATAACTATTTTGTCGTCGTTGTCGCACACCTACACTCCTATACACCTATATAAGGAGAACAATAAAGAAATGCTAACCATATATGGGGTATAGTTTGTCGAACATACACATACAGGATGGCCTTCCCACAGGAAAATTTATGGAAATGTAAGAAAATGTTCCCTATCCCACGCGCACCTATAAATAAAATATATTTCGGGGGCCAAAATTTACGATGAACGATTACTAACAGGGGAATCAGCTTCATCGGTGGAAATCAGGATGTGCGATGTGAGTTGTGAGATATTTCGCTTGTTCACGATATTATGCGAAAGTAGTAAAATTTACCCTCTCCATGGGATGGATAGAAGGGCGAAAACGAGGGGGTAGGTTAATATAATGATGATGAAGCATGAAAGTTTTAAATTTTATTTTTTCGTCGAGCTGGTGCTGAATTTAGTACGCGAACTGAATCGCAAATGAAGAAATGATGTGTAGGTATGGCGTAGATGCGAAAGTCGAAAAAGTATCGGGTGCTTTGTGTATCTATATATGTGAAGGTTTGCTTAGAGTTTCGAGAGTTACAGTATGAGATAAACCTCAAGCTACGTACACATCGAGTTAACCGAGTCCGCACAGTGAGATGTGTTTGGTTGAGGTCTGTTTGTACTTGAGCGTGTTATTCAATGCGAGGTTAACCTCTACTTCGTCTACCATCTGGATGGGAATCGAGTATTGGAATTGAATCACATGACGCTTTTAACATCTAATAAGCACTTCAGTAGCCAGGTCTTTGTCTCTGTGTAACAAAATAGCCTCTCAGTTTATTTGTACCAATTGCTAATAACTTATTGGAATAAACAAACTAAGACATCCAAATCGTGGTTTAATATTGGTACCTCTAAAGCGTCAACGCAAGCAGGACCGATAAATGTTTGCCCTTTTGCATCCGCTTGTTATAAGGCTCAAGACCAAAAGCAGAATCGGAACGATCGTGGTCTCAAATAGGAATTCCAATGGTTAGTCAGGCCAATTGAACAGAAAAAGTGGCGGATGAACCGAAAGGCCAACGGCAGCGCTTAATCCCGTAGTGGATACTGATGGCGCTGATGGGTGTCTAATAAATTGGAACTGGCGCTCCAGGCTGGGGGTTGTGCTCTGGGTAAGCTACCCAACTATGGAAAAAAATCTCTTTGTTACGAAGCAACCAATAGCCTCGGAAAGGACTGATTTTATTGTTGACGACCCTGCTAAACAAAGGACAACAACATACGTATTTGCACTTGGAATGTGAGAACATAAAACAGGAGAGGTGCAAGCGAAGAACTAGCGAAAGCCCTAAACTGCTACAAAGCAGTCATTACTGCCATCAAGGAAATACGATGCGATGGGCCGGGTAAAAAGCGGATGAAAAACTGTGACACCTACGACAGGCCATGTGATAGTGAGCAGAAACAGCGACTATTTCGAAAGACTGCAATTCAAGAGACCTTCAAGACCTTCGCGCAACGCGTATCCCTAAACCTCTCAATTAACACCATACCACCAGCATCGAATGTCGCATAACAATGGAAACGATCGCAACAAGCCATTAGATCAGCTGCAACTGATGTGCTAGGTTTCTGGCGCCTGGTTTGATGAGGAATGCCGACAGATGCTCGAAGCCAAAAACGAGGCCTAGAAGGCTAAGCTGCAGGTGAAGACGATAGCTGCCATTGAGCTCTATAGGTAGAGAAGAAGGGAAGAAGAAAGAGCAAGGAAATCGCACGATCGAGGACATAGAGAAGTGCCACTCTAGGATCGATGTTCGCAAGTTTAACAATAGTACGTCAAAGCCAAGGATACAAGGCTCGAACAGAATCCTGTCGAGATAAACAAGGAAATATCGTAGTTGAGACACAGTTGATGCTGTGGATATGGAAGAACCACTTCTGCAGACAGTTAAACGGGGATAACGAACAACAATACGCTGTCGGGCAGGACGAACCATTCAATATTGGCAACCACAGCGGAAACTGCCAACCATCCGACCTGAGTGCAGTGAGGATAGCAATATCTAAACTGAAGCTTGATAAGGCTGCCGGGAATGACGGCCTTCCCGCCGAGCATATAAAGGCGGCGGAGATGACTTGGTTAGTAACATCCACCAACTCATAAGCCGAGTCTGGTCGGAAGAAAGTATGCCTAAGAATGGAACCTCAGCATCATTTGCCCGATCCACAAAAGAGGAGACACTCTGAACTGCGCCAACTACAGAGGCATAAGTCACCTCAACATCGCCTACAAGATCCTGTCTGCCGTAATTTGTGAACGCTTGAAACCGTTTACCAACTTGTTTGGCCCTTATCTGTGTGGTGTTAGGCCAGGAAAGTCCACATTTGCTCGAATTTTAACACTTCGGCAGATCCAGGAAAAAATCCAAGCAGTCCAATTCGATACCCACCACCTATTCATCGATTTCAAAGCCGAATACGACGGCATTTATAGAGACGAACTATACAGAGCCATGTCTAGTCTTGGTATACAGCCCAAACTCGTCCGGTTGTGTAGGATGACGATGGAGAATTCTCGCTGCCCCATCAGTGTCGGAAAGGACGATACCAAAAACGGGATTGAAGCAACGCGATGCGCTGACATCTGACTTCTTCAATCTGATTCTTGAGAGGATTGTGCAAAACTCACGACCCAACATCAGAGGCACAATTTTGCAAAAATCGGTACAATATGCTAGCAGTTGTACCCGACGATATTGACATCATTGGTAGGACTCAACTCGATGTCATAACCACCTTTGCTTGTATAGGGAAGGAAGTGGAAAAAATGGGTTCAGCAGTAAATGAGGGCAAGACAAAGCCTATGCTGTCAACACGAAAGGACACACAAAATAAGCGAATTGGACAGAACGTTACCATTGACAATTGTAACTTTAAGGTGGGTCGGGACTTTGTCTACCTCGGCTCCGCTTTTGACTCCCACAACAACATATTGAAAGAAAGTAAACGAAAAATTACTCTTGCCAACCACTGTTTCTTTGGACTTAGAAGGCAATTCAGTGGTAAAGCCCTCACTCGAACTACTAAGGATGTCCTATATAAGACCCTGATCACCCCATTTCTGCTCTTCGCCGCTGAAGCATGGACTGTCTCTAAAGCGGATGAAGAAATCATTTGTCGTTTTGAGAGGAATATTCTTCAAAAGATATTCGGTCCCGTTTGTTTGCAATATACGAGCTATATAGCGACATGACCCTGGTCAAAAAAAAACTACGCATTGGACGTTTATCATGGCTAGGATATGTAGAACGAATGGACACCAATAATCCAGCTCGCAGAGCCAGCCAGACGTCGGATGTAGTAGAGGAAGACCTCGCCTTAAGTGGCGCGCACAATTTGAAACCGAACTCAACCAACTTGGAAGGGCAGTTAGCTAAGAGGACCGGGCTTGGAGAGGCATGTTGGAGGCGTTTGCTCATCGTGTCTATGAAGATATCCACCGACACAAGGCAGTTAGCTAAGTAACGGGCTAGTTGGAGAGGCATGTAGGTCTAAAGTTTAAGGTTTAATTCCCAGATTCTTTCCGGACTGTATAGCGCCACTTAAGTAACTAAGTAACGGGAAAATTCATAGCAAAATAACTTAATTAAAAAAATCATACTCTCAAGTGAAAACAAATAACTTCCCATTCTGATTAAGTGCATCCTGTTACAAAGGTAGGATGCAATCCACTTGTCAAGCATTGAATGGTTACCAAGTGCTTCTTATTTTCAATATTTAGTCTACCAGATCAAAGGCCTTAAACAAATATAAATAGACTACATCAACCTGTGAACCTTCTTCTTAGTCAATATTAGTAAATTCAGTTTAATTGGTTACTGTGGGCCTATCTATCATAAATCCAAGTTGATAGATTGACAAAGATTCCTTTGCACAAAAGTATATTTTATCTGTCACTAAACTTTCAAAGAATTTCGGAACAGTTGACATCTTCCATATTGGACTGTAGTTTGTCACCACACTCCCACTACCGGACCTATGAAACCTATGAATAGGCACAACAAATGAATATTTCCAACTGCAGTTTATTAAATTGACTGTCGAAGGGAATAACTTAATCATCAATGTTATTGGAATCGAGAGAGATGAACTTCATTCAAAAATTAATATCGATGGTATACCTACCATGAAATGCCGTAAATAATTTGGCTCCGGGTTTTCGGGGGATGTCAATATTTCATCTTCTGCTAATGAAAGTATTTCCAACCAGGTGATAGGATGAACATCATCGTATATTGGTTTACAACGGATGTAAAAACACGTCATCAAAACAAACAGTTTGAAAATATGATGCAAACAGTTCGCAGATGATTGAACTTTATCTGAGCGAACTCCTTCGTATTAAATGCCAAAAGGAATTTAGACTTCTCTTGCGATTCGCCTGTGTTTTGGTTAGGCTGCTTCATCTTAATCTTTTTATTTTCCTTGGAAAGTATTTTATCCAAATTCAACTTGAGCTACATTCATGCCCACATCAACTAGTTTCAAGGGACTTGCATTTATTCGAGAATCCTTGTAAAAAAAATTAAATTGAGTACAAAGTCGTATTGCTACGAAGTTCTTATTTTTCGCTCCTTTTTACTGGGCAATTCGGTTTGAGTGTTAATAAATCCGTATCTCGTTTTATCTCATTCGATTTAAAGCTGTATATCTCAAGTTTTTCAATTTGTTTCGAGGTGAACTAAAATTAGTGGATGTTCTGCCTAGGAAGCAATTACTTTGGCCTACTGAGCCTACACTGATTGTTTCTCACGGTTCTCGCTCCATGGTTGGGAATTACACTCAACTCTAACCTCTACAATTGAGAGAGATAGTGGTTCCACACTCTTTTTGCATTTGGAGTGCACCTACACTCTTTCCTAGTTCTAGTCCATTTAAACCATTTTAGGCTGCTCCTTCTTTCGAGGACGACAATCATTGAAAATTCACCCAGAGCATTGAGTCCTTGTTGGTGGGTGCAATGCCATGTTACATTTGGAGAAGTTGAAGATGATGCGGTTGTGACAATCTCGGCAATGAAGGCACTTACCAGTGCGAATAATTGGATGACAGGTCGTATCTGCACTAATATTGTTCAACGCGATTGTTTTCCTCAAACTGTGCATTGGTTTCGGTGCAGATATTCTGAGATCAGATTTGACTTGACGCAATACAAAAAAAACGAATGTTACCAAGCAACCAATATCCTCGGAAAGGACTGATTTTATTGACCCTGCTAATCGATAAAAGGACAACGACGATCGTATCTGCGACTGGAATGTGAGATCGTTAAACAGGAGAGGCGCAGGCGAACCACTAGCGGAAACCCTAAGCTGCTACAAAGCAAACATTACTGCCATCTAGGAAATACGATGGGATTGTCAGGGCAAAAAGAGGACGAAAAACTGGCATTTACTATGGACCTTATTATAGAGAGCAGAAGCAGCGAATATTCAGACGCGGATTTGTTATAAGTGCTAGGTAATAAGTCCTATGTTTCCAAGATACTAGCCAACGCATTGTAACAATCAGCATCAAGGCCAAATTCGCCAACATAAGGCTTGGAGTCGCTCACGCGCCAAAGGCGGAAAAAGATGATGTGGTTAAGGATTGCTTCTACGAAGTCCTTGACAAAACCTATGAGCGACTTCCGAAATACGATGTTAAAATCTTGCTGGGAGATTTTAAAGCAAAGGTAGGAAGAGAAGACATCTTTAGCAGTATTCTCGCAAATCACAGGCTACACGACAAAATGTCTGGCAGCGAACTAAGGCTAATTGTCTTCGCTACGGAACGAAATGCCATTATATCCAGCACACGGTTTCCTCACCTCGATATCCATAAGGGGACATGACGGTCTCCAGATCAACGTACGGTCGACCAAATTAATCACATTGCGATAGAAGAGAGGCACCCATCCAGTATTTAGGATGTCCGAACATTCCGAGGAGCTAACATCGTCTCGGACCACTACCTTGTTACAGCCAAGGTGAGAATGTGGATATCCACCAAGCCACAACAATTCATAAGTACTGTGAGAAAATTTAATGTCGATAGACTGCAATCACAAAAGACCGCCAAGACCTTCGCGCAACGCGTATCCCTTAACCTCTCGATTAACACAATACCACCAGCAGCGAATGTCGAAGAACAATGGCAACGTTGCCATTAAGCCTTTCGGTCAGCCGCAACTGATGTCCTAGGTTTCTCGTGCCCACCAGCAAGAAACCCTTGGCTTGATGAAGAATGCCAACAGATGCTCGCAGCCAAGAACGAAGACTACAGCTGCCATTGTGATGACGAATAACATTTCGCTGTCAGGCAGAACGAACCGTTCAATATTGGCAACGACGGAAAAACTATACCAACCACCCGACCTAAGTAAAGGGAGGATAGCAATATATAAACTCAAGCTTAACAAGCCTCCCGGTAATGAAGGCCTTCTTGCTGAGCATTATAATACCGGCAGAGATGATTGGTGAGTAGTATCCACAAGCTCATAAGAAAAATTTGATCGGATGAAAGTATGTCTGATGAATGGAAACTCAGCGTCTTTTGCCCGATAGACAAAAATAGAGGCTCTCTGAACTGCCCCAGCTATAGACGCATAAGTCTGCTCAACATCGCTTACGAGGGTTATATGCCTTTATATGTGAGTCTGAAACCGTTTGCCATTAACCTGATCGGACCTCGTAACCTATTCATTGATACAACAGACTTTATGGAGAATACCTCAACAGAGTCATGTCTAGTTTATACCTCCCAAACTCGTTTATGCAGGATGATGACGGAGAATTGTCGCTGCACCATCAGGATCGGAAGGTAGGTAGAGGTGGCGGTTCAGCGTAAACCAAAGTAGCAGTTTTGTGAGTTTTTGTTGCCATGACTCGTTGCGGATG
>OX463759.1:2433811-2521311 GCA_949824845.1 Rhingia rostrata
CCGCTTGGATATCCAGTACTTCCGTCTGAAATACGTTGGCAAAATCTGGTAGGCGGTATGATTCTGATTTATCGGTGATGCCGAGTAGGCTCCGTATCCCACACCACAGTTCATCTTAGATCCGTAGGGGTATAGAGGTTTTAGATGGTCGGAAATGACCACACAGACACATTCGTTACCGAAAAGGATTTAGGCAAGGCGATGCGCTTGAGAGATTTGTGCAAAACTCCCGAGCCAACACCAGAGGCAAAATGTTTCAGAAATCGGTGCAACTACTAGCATACGCCGACGATATTGACATCATTGGTAGGAGTCATCGTGATGTCATAGCCACGTTTGCTAGTATAGAGTAGGAAGAGAAAGAAGGACCCTGATCATTCCAGTCTTGCTCTGCAAAGCCAAATCGTTGGTACTATATGTGAGGAAGTCGAATAGAGGAGAAGATACAACTCATGTGCTGAGCCAATATGTTGATGTGCACAAACTTCAATGGCTCGGCCATATCGAGCGAATGCAAAACAATGCTCCAGTAAAGAGAATCTTCGAAAGCCAGCCTTCAGGTTGTTGGCGACAAGGAAGACTGAACCCCCGGTTTGAGGATCAAGCAATCATAGATGCCAGTGAGCTTGAACTGAAGAAGTATTTAGAAGGATTTATGGCTGCCATGAGTCAGGCAGAGACCCCTGTTATTGTGAAAGCCCAGACTTCCACATTCACCAACGAAAAAACTAAGCCGACAGTAAAATGCCACTTTGACTTACCCCCGCCACTGGTAGGCACTTCGAACTTTGGCAGGAACAACTACCAACCATATACCCCGAAATCATGAAACTACACATAAGCCTCCCGAAAATAGAATCCTTTTTTATATGTGCCCTTGAAGGGCGCGTGACAATATCCTGGCAACTCACAAAGAAAAAAAATGCAACACAGGGGAATGATACGAAATTCCCATGAAACTTGCAGATGAATGGCGTCGACATTTTTGACATTTTACATGCTGACAGGGTATGAGTTGTAGAAATGTCAAAGCGAGGGTGTAATGGTGTTCATGGTGTTCAGCAGAAGAAATCCCTTCGACGATAATTGGGTGTGGCAAATGATATTTCAAAATACAAGCGACTTTTACATATGCGTATGCTGTTACATACATATTACTTCGGCTGATTATTATTCAGATACAGTTTGGCTATGGACAAAAGTTTAACAATTGCATGCTTGACAAACTCCTAATTGGCAATACAGTTGTTTAGCAGAATTATTAATTCGAATGGCGTAGCAGATAAGACCTAGCTGTAAATGTGCGTTTCTGCGGTGCAATGGAAGTATTAAAAAAAAAAACCTACAGCGGGGTTGAATTGTTTTTTATTGGTGTTATTTGTTTGTTTTTCGGAATTTTTTCGGTTGAAACACACCAACGCACCTTTTGTGATTTAAAAAAAAAAAACAGAAGCATTTACCATAATTTACGAAGATCTTAAGTCATCCAAATAAAAAAATGGTGCGAAGGTTCTATGAGGACTGCATCTAATATCCATTCGGAGTTGGATAAGAAAAATGTCAATAGTACCTTACGGTCATATATGCTCAAATTGTTAGTAGAAATCGGCGATGTAATCTTATCTTGCAAAAAGCGTAGGTAAGGTTAGAGCAGAATGGTCCGTTGTGGTACTACGTTGATCTGTCGACTGTAATCGTTCGCATAGTTGAACCATACTCTTGCTAACCGCTGTTTCTTTGGCCTTAGAAGGCAATTCGGTTCCAAAGAACTCACTCGAAATACTAAGGATTGTCGACTGTAATAGTTCGCATAGTTGAACCATACTCTTGCTAAACGCTGTTTCTTTGGACTTAGAGGGCAATTCGGTTCCAAAGAACTCACTCGAACTACTAAGGATTGTCGACTGTAATCGTTCGCATAGTTGAACCATACTCTTGCTAACCGCTGTTTCTTTTGGCTTAGAAGGGAATTCGGTTCTAAAGAACTCACTCGAACCTGATCATCCCAGTCCTGCTCTCCGGAGCTGAAGCATGGACCGTGTCAAAAGCGGATGAAGAAATCCTTGGTCGATTCGATAGGAAAAGATTCAAAACCAAGATCTATACGAGCTGTACAACGACATGCCGCTGGTCAAAAAAAACTCCGCATTGGACGTTTGAGATGGCTAAAGAGAAGGAATGGACACCAATACTCCGGCTCGCAGAGTCTTCTATTCCCATCCAGACGTGCCGGTAGTAGTAGAGGAAGACCTCGCCTTAAGTGGCACGCAAAAGTAGAAACCGACCTCGATCAACTTGGCGTGCGCAACCGGAAGCTGTTAGCTAAGGACTGGGCTAAGTGGAGCGGCATGTTCGTTGAGGCCCAGGAGCATTCCAGACTGTATAGCCACTTAAGTAAGCGAGTGAGTAATTGAACCATTCAGAGTTGACTATATAGCAAAGGAGGTTTCTGACATTCAAATTATCCAGCTTACCTAAATTATTAAGGAAATAAATTCCCAGATGGAATTTTCTTTTGTGGGAGAGATCTGGACAAGAGCAGAGAAGGTGAGGAATACTTTCTTCTGGACAAGAGCAGAGAAGGTGAGGAATACTTTCTTCTGGACAAGAGCAGAGAAGGTGAGGAATACTTTCTTCTGGACAAGAGCAGAGAAGGTGAGGAATACTTTCTTCTGGACAAGAGCAGAGAAGGTGAGGAATACTTTCTTCTAGACAAGAGCAGAGAAGGTGAGGAATACTTTCTTCCTCTTCTTAGTCCAAGCACAAGCATCTACAGAAGTCATTGCTGTCGAGGCGTAGTATTTTGAGTGTAGGTCTATAGGACAGTGCGACCATGTTACTGATATTTGATGACTTCAGCATTGTCAAGCAGATGGAGCGTTCGGCCAGAGTTGCCTGGTTATTTGACACGTAGTGCCGTTTATCCATTTGCGTTTTGCTCTCATGATCGCATCCAGCTTTATCTGTAATTTACATGCAGCATGCCTAATATGTCCACTAGTGGTTGAATATAAACGGTAGTGCCCTGCCTGTCAAGCTTATCCGACTTGAAGCCATATGCCACGATTTCCGCCTGGAAAACCCTACAATGATCGGGAGGCAAGGGATAGGCTTTGGTTGAGCATCTCGAAGTAAACACCTCCACCCACTCCTGATTCCGTTGCGGACCCATGGGAAAAGAGTTATTGGCATCAGATCGTATCAGAGTTTTTCGATGGTGTATTCGATGTTTTCTGTAATGCCAAGGTGATTCAGAATCTTTGTGTGTTCACCTTGAGTGGGTGTCCATTATGAGCTCTCAGTCTCACACAGCTGCACAAGCGTCGGTCTGTTTTCACTAAATATCTAGGGGCACTAGATGTAGGATAGCATCTAGGGCTAGGAATGGGGTTGTTCTTAGAGCTACGCGTATGCACATGTGAGCTGATTTTTTCACTTTAGATAGTAGGTTGCGGTTTGAGGCTGTTTCTGAGGCCGTCCACCAGAATTAGACACCCTACAGGAGTACGGACCCATTCCATAAACCCAGAAAGAGATTATGCGATGGTATAAGGCCACAGTGGATTGCATAATTCTTGGATTTTGGAGTTTTATTTTTTATCCAAACCAGAACCAGGTACTTCGATCTACTAAGTTGATATAAGCTTTTCTCAACAATTGATGATACTGAATGATTTGTCCGATCGTCACAAGAGGGTTAAGCTTGAACTCATTCTGGCGAAGTCGAAAGATTCTCATCGGAAAGCAGTTCACGGCGACAAAAACCGTGAGCCTTGTCTAAAAGGAAGCGCGTTTTTCGTACAGAAGTGGTTGATGCATTATTTCAGCCAAAACGTCTTTTCAATAATCGCACTGTTCAGTAGGCGGCTATACAGCCTTAATTCCCAAAATAACTGTGCAACATTTTTAAACGACGATCAAGCATAAAGCGATCGATACGAGCTGTACAGCGACATGCCCCTGCTCAATAAACTCCGCATTGGATGTTTAAGATGGCTAGGACATGTAGAACGAATGGACATCAATACTCCGGCTCGCAGAGTCTCCGCTTCCCAGCAGGACGTCAGACGCAGTAGAGGAAGATCTCGCCTTAAGTTGCGCGCATTAGTAAAAACCGACCTCAAACAACTTGGAGTGCGCAACTGGAGGCAGTTAGCTAAGGACCAGGCTAATTGGAGAGGCATGTTGGTTGAGGCCCAGGTTCAGTCCGGAGTCTAGCCCATAAATGAATGAATGAATGTTGTGTCAAAATGCTGCCAAGGTGTGGGGAACTCGGGAACACTTATTTTTTAAGAAGCCAGCAAAAAAGTGCTAAAAAGAGTAAAACTTGGGTTTGATATGGTATTCCACATTCGTGTTGATCGGTTAGGAAGAGCGGAGCATTCTTGGAAGACGGAAAACAATCAACAAGGCTAATTAACTTCCCTACAAAAGACAACCCTAATATATTCAAGGGTTTGATAGCGGTATCCCGATTTCGATAGTCTTCGCTTTTATTGATTTTCAAAAGCGAATAGGGGCAATAATGGTATTTCCTGTGTTCCAGCCGCATCAGCTTGTGATCCTTGGTTTTTTTTCTTGTCTATATTTAGCGGAGTGTAGCCGTCAGCAATCCGTTAGCTATACACCTTTCATTTATCAATAGAAAGCTAAATGCTTTCTAGAATACAAAAAGAAAAATTCGGCAACAAAAGTGATTCATTGCGGTTTTGGTCATCATCTGAAGGCACGCGGTCTTATCACCCTATGATATCTTGAAATGACCACACTGCGATAGGCTAGAGACAAACATTCAGTAATTCAGATATCCGAACATTTGGAGCAGCTAACATCGACTCGGACCATATCCTTGTTGCATCCAACGGAAAACGGCAAAATACTGTGAGAACATTGAATGTCGAAAGACTAGAATCAAAAGAGACTGCAAATGCCTTGTCAGAGCGCGTACACCGTTTATAAAGCGACATAAGGACAACTTGGAGTGCGCAACTGGAGGCAGTTAGCTGAGGACCGGGCTAATTGGAGAGGCATGTTGGTTGAGGTCCAGGTTAATTTTGGTCTGCAGCGCCCCTGAAGTAAGAAAGTAAGGAAGCAGCTGTTCAGTGTCCAATTAGCATTTGATTGCAAATTATTTCGTATTCGGACCATCGGTTACATGTGGTACAGGACACTCCGAATATCCACCCAATTTCCTCTCATTTTCGTATAGTTTTCCAAACACACATAAGGTTTTGTTACTGGGAGCGCAGATATTTAATTTTAAAGATTGTTCTCTTCAAGATTTGGGACTTATGTCTCATCTTCGGACAAAAAAAAATTGCCTCACGTACTTGACTCCATATAGGAACAGATGAGTGACATAAGGAAATTCTGGGTTTGGGGTCTGTTTTGTCAAATATCTCAGAATTTTTGTCAGGGTAAGAAGAACATGCATTAGGTATGTTAAGAAATCTCCAGTTTCTAGCATTTCCTGATACCATAAGGCACGCGTGTATTATTTTCTGACCAATAATACGTGTTTCGCAGAGATGTCGATATTATTTCCAACTCTAAACTCTTCAAGTACGTTGGAGCTTCACCAACTAAATTCTCCATTTTGTAGATTTTTTTTTTGTTCAAAAATGCGCCTTATCCCTCCGCTTTCAAATGAGATCTTATCTGCACCACTGAAGGTACATAAAACTCTCTTGTCAAATTGTCGTCAAAATGTACCGCTGCTTCATTTTTATTTCATTACATATGTAGGTACGGACGAACTAATACTTTTCTCGGTTAGAATTTCACCTTGCGTTCGGTGAATCCATTCCGAAAATTCTCACTTAACATTGAGATATAAAGAAAAAGGGATATAATCCTGCAGCCAAACCCATTTTATATTACAAAACATTTTTAGACGAGTCCCATTTCGGTACACACGTGTGTGTATATACACATTCGCACACAGTCACTAAATTATTCAACTTAACAATTCCATGTAATAAATGAGAACTTTTTAATGAGCAAACGAGGGTGAAAAATAAGAAATGCACATAACTACGAACGGGTTATGTGTGTAGATGGTATATACATATATGTATGGTTCCTCGTGTGTACACATCCATATGGAATCGGGTCAGGATTTGAGGGTAGCAGCGGGCTAAGGTGTCATGCGAACGAAGGAGCCCCATACCGGGATAGTGCGACGACAAATAAGTTTTCTTCCTCCGTAAAAGAATCTAAAAAAAAAAAAAACCTAAACCATCAAACTCAACTTCATAGTTGCTTAGTTGCTGAGATATTTTAAATTGCACTGCTGTTTAAGAATGATGGAAATCCAAATGTCATAATTTATGAACGCATATTTGAATACCTTCAGCTAGAATGTCTAGTGGTAAAAATAGGTAGTCCGGTCGAAACACCGGCTTAGGTACACAAAATCTGACAGATACTACACTTTGATCCTAGCCATAAGGCCGGGAGTCCATCTCCAGGAAACACCTCCAGGTCAAACAGAAGAGCATGATATCAACTCGACATCACAGTGGCGAATCGATGGCCAAAACCCGTTAGAAAAATATTGTCCAAACGGAGTTTTTTTTGTTTGTGGGTAGTTAATACAATGCTAGGTAATCATATACGCCTTTGTTTTAGTTCTAAACAACTAATTGGCGCAACGACATCAGTCCAAAGTTTGACCACTCATCGAAAAAAAATTATTTCTTGCCTAGTCGGTGAAGATAATTCTAATTGCAAAGTAAAAGTGTGTTGCGATTTGGGACTCAATATATTTAATGTATACATAAAGTCGAACCTAGATGTTAACAGTTATTTGTTTTCATGCTAAATTAAATTTCACCGTTATTTTTGTACAGTTGCAAAAGGTTTGCGAAAAATATGTTTCGTTTGCGCTAAGTGTTAATTTCAATAAGTGCAAAAGTATCAAATCCATCGGAATACAGCCTGAATATTGACTTATTTGAAAACATTATTTTCTGTTCTGTTTTTTTCTAAAGATTTCAACTGCTAATATGTGCTAATTTTTAACATTTTCATTCAAAAAGAAACTATAGGTAATAAATTAATAAAAATTAAAATAATAATAATTTAAATAATGATTTAGGTTAGAACATGGAACACATAAATTTATCTCGGGAATCCTTACTCAACTATTATAGAGAGTGTTCATCTCAAAATGCAACGGAAAAATTCATCTTTTTAGTGAACAAGGTCCAAGATGTTGTCTTAAATCAAGACGGTTTATTACCTACTTCAAAGCAGTTATTATCTAAATTTATCAGTCAATACAAACAAAAATGGAACAAAGTTAAACGAAACGACTCGTTTTTTAAGAAAAAAGAAAAGAATTGGTTAGAAAATAGTATTGCTTTTCCTATTAATATTCAAGCAAGTAGTGGCGGTAGACCAACAGTTCCATTTTCAAAATGTAGCAATCGGTCGAAGCGAAGAAAAACCGAACATTTGCGATCAAAATTCGAAGCTGAGGAACTAGTGTATGCTGCTCAAATGAAACTTAGGGCAGAGGGCAAGACATCTGCCGCAAATGAGATTACACAATCCTTTATTTCATATACGCCTGATGAAGCCTTAGCACTTGTTGTAGGAGCAAAGCTTACCAAATTTCAATATAATTTCATGAGGCAGTCAGCAAGTGAACACAACTGCAATATGTATCCTTGCTATGAAGCAGTCACAGAATCTAGGAAGAAATGCTACCCCGAAAATTTAATTGTAACGGAATCCTCAGCTTGGATTCCTCTTCAAAATTTACTAGATCATACTGTTCAAAGATTATTGAAGGCTCATGGTGATGCATTCACGTCTTTGTTAGAAAACGAGAGGACAAATATGTGTATGATAACCAAATGGGGCTGTGATGGTACTTCCGGCCAAGCAGAATACATGCAAATATTTGGGGATGAAACCATTTCAGATGCTAGTATTTATTTAATTTCGATTGTGCCTATACAACTTGAATGTGAAAATGTAGATGATGAAAATAAGCAAGTTTTATGGAAAAACTTAACAGCATCTTCACCAAAATATTGCAGACCCCTAAAAATATTTTTCGCAAAAGAGACAATCGAATTAATAAAAAAAGAAACCAATTACGTAATTGCTCAAACGGAAAATCTAAGATTTACAGAGTTAGAATATGAGAACAAGAACTTTTTAATTAAACATAGACTGATTTTTAGTATGATTGATGGTAAAACCGCACATGCTGTAACGAATACAGCATCTTATCAAAGGTGCTATATTTGTAACTTAACTTCTAAGGACTTCAATAAAATTTCAGTATGTTTAAATCAAGAAATAAGCCAGGAGCAATACCTTGACTTAGGAACATCAACGCTACATGCGTGGATACGGTTTTTTGAATGTATACTTCATATTTCTTATAAGCTACCAATATGCAGATGGGATGCTCGAAAACCAGAAGAGAAAGTGAAAACCAATAACAAGAAAAAGGAGGTTCAACAAAATTTTCGAAGAAGACTTGGTTTAATAGTAGATAAGCCAAAACCCGGGTATGGCACCTTCAACACTGGGAATACAGCACGGACTTTTTTCCGAAACTTTGAGATATCTGCTGAAGTCACTGGAGTACACAAAAATCTAATATATCGTTGTTATATAATACTCCGTGCTCTCTCCAGCACTACTGCAACAATAGATACCAAAAAGTTCAAGTTATATTGTCTAAAGACTTCAGAAATCTTCTTTAAAAATTACCCTTGGTATAGAATGCCTACGAGTGTACATAAAATTCTATTTCATGGATATCAAATTATAGAACACGCAATAGTGCCCATTGGTTTGTTATCAGAGGAAGCGCAGGAATCCCGAAACAAGGATATTAAAAATTATAGAGAGAGGTTTTCCAGAAAAATGTCACGTACAAAAACAATGGAAGATGTTGTCCACAATCTTCTTATATCTTCAGACCCCTACATTACAAGTCTAGTCAATAAAAACCAAAAAAAAAAAACAAGTCTCATGTCGACTATCCCGAAGAATTGAAGAAGCTATTTTTAATTGTCTAATGATTTATAGTTTGTTTTTTAATTTTCTCCATTTTATAAATAATCAAACATAATAAAACTTATTTGAAAAGGTTAATTAATTGTTTTTAATGACTTTACAATGATAAAACAGTTGTTACAAACTTATTTGTGGTTTTGGCCAACTTTTGTTCGCAGCCCCGCCACTGTCGCGACAGTACAATCATTTTGTAATACTGAGTTCAATTCAACGATAGCTAATTTTTCGCCTTTAAATACCGCAATAAGCCCAAACAACGCTCAGGTTTTTACAAACCCAAATACGGTCAGCACGGTGAGATCAGCTCTGAACAACAAGAAATCCGCTGGTATAGGTAATGTACAGTGCGGTTCACATGGTTAGCCGCACCATTTTCCTCTCAATAAATTACAGTTTTTCCGTTTGTTTTTTTCATGAACTACCAAACGATGCATTTTTTGGAAAGGTTATTAAATTCTCTTCGAAAAAAAAACTAAATTCAAGATTAGTGAGAGACACTTAACGGTTTGTTGATCTCATTCTTCCCACTAGTGCAAAAAAAGCTCAAAAAAATCGGTTCACTTAGTTAGACGCACGAATTTATACAGTTATTTCCTAATGCTGGGTAATGCTAATTAAATTTTGTTAATGAGTAAACGTTACTAAAGTTTTTCCGAGTGTTTAAAGTGAATATGGGTAAAAAAAAATGTTGACGGTGGCGGAAAAGGCAAAAATTGAGGCCTACCACTCAGAAGGTTTTTCTATGCGGAATATTGCAAGCAAAATAGGAAGAATTGATAAAGCAGTTCGAAATTTTTTATCAAACCCTGCTACCTATGGAAAAAATAACAAAGGAAGTGCCTTAACAGCGCACGAGAAGCGAAAGATAATAAGACTTGCCTCAAACTCAGCACACTCCACGATGAAAATCAGACAATTAGCGGGGGTAAGTGCCAGCAAATCAACGGTTCGTCGAGCTATTTTAGATGCTCCACACTTGAAATTCAAAAAGTTACAAAAAAAACCACCACTAAACGCTGCAAGAAAGGAACTTCGGTTGGAATTCGCGCGTCTTCATTATGGCATGGGATACTCCGGTTGGGAGTGTTTCAAATTGGAGAACTGTGGTGTTTTCTGATGAGAAAAAGTTCAACCTAGATGGTCCTGATAGGTATAATTTTTATTTTCATCATATCCGCAAAGACGAATGCTTTTTGAATCGCAACCATTCCAAGAAAGGAGGAGTAATGGTATGGGGGCCATTTCATACTATGGTGCCTTTGAGTTGGTTTCTGTGTCTCACAAAATGACGGGAATGTCTTACAAAGCTCTTTTGCAAACAGCTTTTCCAGCCACAAGAGAGCTTTTTGGACCAATCCAGTGGATCTTGCAACAAGATAATGCTCCGATCCACAACGCGCACGTTGTAAAAGCATTTCTCGCTAGTGAAAATGTGGAATTGTTGCCGTGGCCACCATACTCACCTGATCTAAACATTATTGAAAACCTTTGGGGATGGCTGACCCGTCAAATTTATGAAGGAGGCAAGCAGTATGAAAGCTGTGAAGAGCTTATTGCAGCAATTAAAGAAGCCTGGTCTAAGATTTCATTAGACTGTTTAAAAATATTGTATGAATCGCTGAAAAGTAGAATTTTTGATGTCATTTCAAGTCGCGGAGGTTGTACAAAGTATTAAAATTGTGCAAAATAATTAAAATAATAATAAAAAAGCAAAAAAAAATGATGGCAATCGATCAACTTCTTCTTTTTCAAACTTTTAACAGGTGCGTCTAACTAAGTGAACCGATTTTTTGAGGTTTTTTTGCACTAGTGCACAGTGGGTACCTGCCCATACAAAGTGCGGTCAAAAATAGAATGCGCTTGATTTTTTTTTATTGAAACGCTGATATTATCATTTTAATTTGTTTATTCATACAATAAAATAAAGAAAAAATAAAAAAAATTCACACGAAATTAGAAAAAAAATTATAAATTACATTATTAATAGACTTAATGCATTTTTTTGATAAATGCGATTTTTTCTTAGTTGGTAATTTTCTCATATTTGATATGAACGGGTCGGAAGTTAATAACAATCTGTTCATAAGGTCCTTATTAGTGACGAGACACGAGACATTTTTCTTGTGTGATGCAGTCGGTAATTTTTTATATCCTTATTTCTTGATTCTGCAGCTTCCTCGCTCAATTCTCCTATGGAAATAAGCCCATGATGTTCAATAACCGATGCACCATGCACCAACACCTTGTGCACTGAGGCGGGTAAATAGTACCATGGATAGGTTTTAGTTATTTTCTCAGCTGTATCCAAGGCAAAAGCTCTGAACTTGTCAGAATCGATTTTATAACCCGAGTTTAAGGCTTGTAAAATTGTGGCACATCTGTCGATCAATGTTTTGTCGATTCCGGTTATATCTGATGAAATTTCGGAATTGAGAAAAAAATTCCTGGCTGTATTGCCATCATTTGATGAACCACTTCCTCCATGTTTTGGTCTGTCTACAATTAATCCTAATTTTTCTCGGAACTGAGCTTGGATTATTTTCTTCTTATTTTCAAATTCTATTCTGTCTTCACCTCTAACCTTGGCATTTTTTAATATTAAGTCTGTACGATAGATGAACAAAAAACTCGAAAAATCTTATCCACGCATGAAGCGGAGATAAGCCAAAGGAAAAACTATTAGAATTTAACTCTTTTTGAAGGCACAAGTCAATGTTGTTCATTTCTTTTGGTGTTGCTCCGCATATGTAACATTTTAAAGAAGATGTAGTATCGTTTAGAGCGTTACAAACTTTACCGTCAACCATAGTCAAATGTAAGTTGTAAGTAACTGTCCATTCTATATCATCGACATTAATAATTAAAGGCTCCAAAGCATTTATTTTTTCAGAAAAGTACCGTTCCTCTCTAACAGATACTGCAGTTGTTTCTTTTTTCAAACTGAAACCTAATTGGGCGACAGTAACGTGTTGAGGCAGGCCGCGGGTTTTTCCAAACAAGAAAGTCATCATTTTTTAGTTTTAACTGCAATGGAACGTAAGATGTTACAAATAAATCGCTGCCTTTTGCATCAGGATCACGAAAGCTTTGCTTGTACTCGCTTTGTCCAGTACTCTCATCAAATCCCCATTTGCCTTCTAACTGTAAACTTTTCGATGAATCCTTCAGAGTGTCTAGGACATCTTTCTGTGATGTAAGAATTCTTGTTGCCGTGTGGTTAAGTAAAGCTTGCAATTCTACTTCGGCACTGTTTTCGGTGACGGTTATTTTTTCAGTTTTTGGATAACAGTTCTCTTTTTCCTTTTTTATAGCATTGTAGCTGGGCAGTGCGTTCTTTTTTATTTTAGAATTGATAAAATTTTGAATAAGTAGGTATTGGTTTTTTTGTGAGCTTTGCTTCTACAAAAAGCGACAAAACTTCACTACATGTTGCACCTATTGTAGGGTTTTCTTCCAAATCCGAATTACATGACGTTTCACGTAAGGCTGTGGCAATTGATTCATCGGATCTCGATATTTCTGCCAAACGTCTTCGTTTAGTCCGCGCAGAGCATTCTTGAAAATCTTTTTTAGGACGACCTCGTTGTTGCGATGTACTTGCAAAATTTTCGTCGATATAATTTACGAAGACATTTTCAGACATATCAAGCCACGTGGAATGATTTCTTACAATTATTGTTTTTCTAGCTTTATATTTCTTCCAAAATTGTATCAGTCTCTTGCAAACAGAAAGAATTTTGTTATAGACGAGATCAAATTCCACCTTCTCTACCCCTTGATCAGGCCGACTGCTTTTAATGTCTTCCAGTATTTGGTTGACTTGGGTTGAACATGTTGAATTGTTTTGTCGACTTTCAAGCCATTTGCCAAATAAAAAAATGTCGTGTAAAAATACATCGATAACCATTCCCTATCAAAGATAAAACCGTACATCAAGTTAGTTTTATATTTAAATAGTAGTATTTAAATACCCAATCGGCCCAAGAGAGTAAAAAAAACGAATTTATAAACGTTTATTGTAGATTTGTAGTTTAATAATAGAATTTTGTTTTTGATTTAAACATTATTTAGCTTTCTTTATTTTGTTTTCATCCCGTGGGACTCCATTGTGGAAATCAAAGAAGCAGTTTTTGGGATGAAGTGTAACATCACATTTTTTACAACCAAATTGAGTTTTGATGCCACATTGTTGGCAGCGGGCACGTTTAGTCATCTTTTCTATAATATGATTGAAGCCATCCTCACGCTTATCACTATCGTGTGCAGTTTCCATACACCGCTTACTCATACGACGCGATTCGAGTAGTGTAATCAAACCCTCTGCAACTTCCACGCGGAAATCAAATTGACTTATAGGCTTGGAATTTTCATATTTTGCACACAGAACTTTCAGTTTCCATGCATTCACCATAGCTGCATCGAATGCATTTGTAAGCAGCGGCCAATACCATTTCTTCCCACGCATTCTAATGCGGTAGTTATTCATGGCATTGTAGAACAAGTCCACGCCACCCTTGCGTTGATTATAATCCTGGTATTAGTAACGGCTGCTCAATTGATGTCATTTTTCGATTTTTGCGATCATACCTCTTAGCACGACACATCGGCATATGGGCCAAAAAGTTAGACATCATAGTCACAACCTGTAAAATATTTGAAAATATCAAAGGGAACATATAGAAAAAAATCGAGGTTGAGTTATTACCGAATTGTCATTCCAGCGCACGGCTAATACGTTATTATTTTTGTCAAATACAAAATCGGATGTTCCTCGCGGTTTCTTCTTCATGTCTCTTATGCCTATGAGAGGAGCATGATTGGTGCGATTGTCGCGCACAGTGCCAGTCGCGTAGTATCCATACCAATTCAATCGACACATCAGCTTATGACTCGTAAAAAAGTTATCGAACGTTACATTGTGTGATTTTTTCGATCTTTGATTTGTGACAGAAGTTGCAGTACGACATTTTCTCCCAAACCATAATTAGCATTAGAGTTTGAAGATGCCCCAGCATAAGGCATGAATTGATAGCAGTATCCATCTGAAGATGCCAAGCACCAATACTTGTATCCAAATCTAATTGGCTTGCCTTTTATAAACATCTTGCATGAATGACGGCCATAATAAGCTATCATTTGTTCGTCGATAGCAAGATTGTGCGAAAATATGCCGAATTGCATGAACTTTTGATTGAGTAAATCATTTAGGGGTGATATTTTTGCAAATTTGCAGTTTTTGTCGATCTTTGTGTTGTCACAAACGTGCAAATTTTGTTTGATTCGCTTGAATCTGTCCCGGCTCATAGCCTTTTTTATATATTGACATCCCAATGACTCGCGATTAGACCAATATGATTGTATATTGGGCAATGTATGATAGCCAGTAATATACAGTATACCAAGAAAAGTTTTAATTTCCTCAACTGTTGTAGAAAATCCGGGGACATTGTTCTGTCCAGCGTACTCATTTGTGCTGTCTACTATTAGCTGAAGCACCTCACTATCGATAAAGCATTCCCATAGTTGAAGCGAGGAAAGTGTTCCTTCAAATTTAAATTAAGTATCACACTCTGCATTAAATATTTGAAAATACTTACCAATCTTTTCGTATAGGTTTTTGTGTGAATTTGTAGTGTTATCAAAGGGTTGGTTTTCAAAATTGTAATTTTTGCTGCGGCTCCATTTTGATTTCTGCCATTCACTGATTTCGCTGGCTTCTTTCGATGAAGATGGTTGGAAGCTAATGACTTCGTCGTTTTCAACGCTTTCTTCCAAATTAGCATTTTCGTCATTGAAAATATACTCCACTTCAAAATTGCCTGCTACTTCGCGAGGAAACTCATTTGCATCATTGAGAATTTGAACATTATCGTCCAATTCTTCAGCGTCGCTTATGACATCAGCTTCATCAGGCGGCATTATAACAAAATATTTATTGTGTTCGCATGTTGACCACTATTTTCTTCATCGCTCCAACTATCTACTTCCGCCTGCAGTTCCTCAAGAGTCAAACATTTCTTTTGTTTCAACATGATTCTAATGAAATTCTTCGTAAAGTATTTCGGTTTGGACAATAAGATTTATTGTTATCCACTTCGTTGACTGCTTCCACTTCGTTGACTGCAAATGTTCATTATGACAAAAGAAATTGACATATAAAACAAAAATTGATTGACACTAAGAGCCCGGACTAGCCGATTGGGTATTTAAATACCCAATGCAGATCTCAGATATGCAAATAGTTACAAACCTGAAATTTTGCAAAACAACTTCTATGGCCTATATAAGCTTTCTGATAAATTTTGAAAAAAATCGTACGGTAGAATCTATGAGCAGTCTTTAATGGGTTAAACTAGTATAACTCGGAAAGTGGAAAAAAGTGGAAAAAAAAAACAACATGATTTCGAAAGGTAGGAAAGTGATCTTTATTTTAATACCTAATTTATAGAGGGCACTTAGTGGCAAATCAACTAAAACTCTAACTTACTGTAAACTAAGATAAAAAAAGTTAAAAAAAAATTGCTACGCGTAGGGCTTTTCTTGCAATAAGATATCAAATTATTTAATAATCAAATGTATGTTTATAGAAAGTACTCACCTTCTCGTTTAATATCCATAATAGTTTAAAATTTTCACACTTTTTTAACACAAGTTATCACTGTCACAAGTTCACGAGTAAATAACAGCACCGGTAAACGAGCTGAATGCTTTAATATAATATCAACTTTGAATGGCTATAAAGGAATGAAAAAAAAAACTGTACCGCGGTGTCCCTCAAGGGTCAGTCCTTGGGCCTATTCTGTATAACCTTTATACGTCCGATTTTCCTGCTTTACCTAATTGTGAAGCAGCTATTTTTGCTGACGACACAGCAATTTTTTCATCAGATGTTTTTGCTCTTGACATTGAGAGTAACTTAATCAATGCGATGAAAATATTAGAGAACTATTTCAACAAATGGAAAATTAAATTAAATGAGGAAAAAATACAAGCCATCTTTTTCTCCCGAAAAAGAGAAGCTTGTTATCTTCCCAATAGACAATTGCAGATAAATGGCATGAACATAAATTGGGAAGCGTCTGTCAAATATTTAGGAATATATTTAGACACCAAATTAACTTTTAGCACTCATGTTGCCAACACGTTAAAGAAAATTGCCATTGCTATCAAAATACTGTACCCTTTTATAAATCGGAAGTCAATGCTCTCGAATGAAAACAAAATAATTATCCATAAAGTGATCTTCCAGGCTATTCTTCTCTATGGTTGCCAAGTATGGGGAAATATTGCAATGTGCCATATTAAAAAATTACAAATATCCCAAAACAAATTATTAAAAATGATGCTCAACTTACCGTGGCATCACTCAACTTCGAATCTTCATAATAGAGCGAATGTTGAATTGGTCGTTGACAGAATCCAGAAGTTAAATCTTCGTTTTTTGGACCGCTGTAATTTTTCTGATAACCCTCTTATACAAAACTTAATTATGAATTAATTTAGATAAATAGTCAAGAACCATTTAATAAACTCTCCCTCCTTGAGCAATTATGATTATTTATTTATTTACCTTATTATTTATTAAATTATACTTTATGTTATTAACTTATTTATTCGTTTGAATTGTTATTAATTTATTTACTTGTTTAATTGTTATTAATTTATTTATTCGTTCAATTGTTGTTAATCTATTTATTCGTTTAACTGTTAAATTATTTATATGTTTATTTATTTATCTACATATTTCCATATATCAATAAATATCACTACGTACCTTATTATTATTATTAAGTTATTTATTTATTTTTTTTTTTTTATTTATTTATCTAGTCAATAGTATCGCTATATTATTATTAATTATATTTATTATTATTTATATTATTATATATATTCAAATTGAAGGTTTTTTTCGTATTTTCCTTCAGTATTATAATATTTTCCTCGATGTTAATTGCTCAATTATGTTTAAAATCATGTTTCAGAAGAAAGATACATATTATCATATCTCTGTATTGTAAAATGTGTGGTAACTAACCTATTGTAAATTTATATACGAAATAAATATCTATCTAAAAACTGTACCGTCTAACTTTTTTTGCTTTTGGTTTAACGGGAGTTTGTAGAATGTTATTACCACATTGAATTGTGAAGAAGTGACACTTAGTTTTTTGAATTTTGACCTATGGCGATACCCACTATAGTGGGAAGAAAGAGACCAAAACAACCGTTAAGTGTCTCTCACTAATCTTGAATTTAGTTTTTTTTTCGAAGAGAATTTAATAACCTTTCCAAAAAATGCATCGTTTGGTAGTTCATGAAAAAAACAAACGGAAAAACTGTAATTTATTGAGAGGAAAATGGTGCGGCTAACCATGTGAACCGCACTGTATGTATATATACACATGAAATTGTTAACAATTTCTATACTATGTGAGGAAATATTGAATTATTTGTCTTAAATAGACTTAAAAAGTATCTATAAAAATATTGATTTATATTTTAGTTTTAAGTGCTCTTTGAAGCAACGCTGAAGTTACGCCGGGGGCAAGCGTACGTAGAAAATTATTTACTTATTTATAAAATATTTTAAAACAGATTAAATTGTCAAAAAATTCAATTTTTATATTCCTTTAGCCAGACATTATCTTAGTCATAGCTACCAAAAATTACACAAAAATTTTTTTGATTTAAGAAATAAGCCTCAATAAATAAAATTGTAAATTGTAATTGTAATTGTACACAAAATCTGATTTTAAGCAAAAAAAGGAAGCTGACAAATGATGTATGGAATTTGTAAAAAAAAAAAAACAATCTGAGCATTTGTAAAAATGAATTAAGGTACTTCTGGGATTAACTCAAATCTGTCCTATTCCATCTTACATATGAACGTCCACAAAAAGTGTGGGTTAAAACTCTCAATGAGTGAAATATAAATAGATACACCGTCATTGTTTCATGTGGTTTGAAAAGGACGGCGCTACGCACTTTCATCTGCGCACTGAACTTCAAGCTTGGCGATCTGAGAATCACGGTTTTTCCGTATTCAATGACGAAAACCCTTCCAATGGCATAGTCGCCAATAGCCTGATGCTGTTCGTGCAAAAAGATGAACTCCTGGACATCTTGGTATCATTGAAAAATAAAAAGTCGGCAGGAGAGGACGGTGTCCCAAACGTCGTATTGAGACACCTGCCAATAGAAGCAGTCGATATCTTCACCACCCTGTTTAACAATGCACTGAATAATGCACATTATCCGGTGCACTGGAAAACGGCGGTGGTACATCCTATCCCCAAAAAGGACAAGGACAAAACAAACCCAGCTAATCTTCGGTCAATAAGCCTTCTGCCGAATGTAAGCAAGGTATTCGAGAAGATAGTCAATAGAGCTCTGCTTAAGTGGGTTGAGGAAAACAAAATTATTCCGGATAATCAGTTTGGTTTTCGAGCGAGGCATGACACCATTCATGCCGCGTCGAAACTAGTGTCCAACATTCAATGGAATAAGTTCAAAAAACAGTGCACAAGGGCCTGTCTGGTTGACTTTGAGAAGGCCTTTGACACCGTATGGTTAGAGGGGCTTTTCTACAAGCTGACCAGACTGGGCATGCGTAAACCCATGCTATATATGATTTATGAAATGCTTATGGGAAAGAAGTTCGTTGTCAAATGTGGCAACGTAACTTCGAGTAAAGTTTTTGAAATTAAAAACGGTTTACAACAGGGGGCGGTGAACTCCCCGATATTGTTTAACATTTATACAAGTGATCTTGTAGGTTCTCTCAGACACGCTATAGCGTACGCATATGATCTAGTGGCGTACAGATCAGGTCCGAAAATCGAGGTCATCAACACACTTTTGCAACGTGACTTCGATCACATTAAGGGGTATTGCGATGATTGGAAATTGAGGATCAATTTCCAAAAAACCGAAACAATTCTGTTCAGGACCCCAGTGCAGAGGGCTTCTTACGATACCAGAAAAAACTGGAAAAAATTTTGTATCATGGGACAGCATGGACGGCCGTTGGCGGTGAGAAATGAAGTCAAATACCTTGGCATCTGGCTTGACAAATTTCTATATTTTAATAAAAATGTGGATGCTTGTCTGGCCAGGGCTAGGGGGGCCTATGCTCTGACAAGAAGATTGTTTCATAGCAGTCAACTTGATTCAAGGGTGAAAGTCATTTGCTACATGGCCCTCATAAGGCCGATCATCGCTTACGGTTGTCCCGTGTGGTTCAATGTATCACCATCCTACATGGAAAGGATACGGCTGTTTGAGAGACGTTGTCTCCGATCCTGCTTAGGATTGTACCGAACGCCGGACTCCGAGTACATAAAATATTATCGCAACGAGGTTCTATACAATGGGGCTCAGTTGAATAGAATTGACAATTTCCTAATTAAGGTGACTCGAAGGCACGCTGCAAGGGCGATGGCTAGCGACAACAGCCTGATCTTTGGGGCTTATTATCCCAATGATTTATACATGGAGAGCACGCTCATATCGGGCTTTATTCCACCAGAGGCATTCATTTACATCGATTCGTTAGGGTTAGCACAAGACAGGAACGGTATCCCGGTTTTATACCACCGCTATCGTGACGCGCGGGACAAACGGCTAATCCGCGACGGGTACGTCGACAATGCTCCGGAGCTCCTCCGCTTTAGCACGGCGGTATCGGATCGCGATAGGATCGATGCTGCAAAACAGCGCACTGAATTCTGGTGGCTGTATGAGGAAGGTGATTCTGCACTTCCTCAGGACTTTGCGGACTTTTAGTCCAACTCCATAGGTAAGATTTTAAATTAGGAACAAGGTCTGGGGTGGGGCTTGTGCACCATATTGGCGTACAATATGGTTGAACGCAGACTGCCGTGGGACCGAAAGACGCAATCAGGATGGCGACCCCTCGGGGCATGCGCAACGAGGGCTCGCCACCCCGATTATAATTAAGTTAGGTTTAAGTAGTTAAGTAGTCTTAAGTTAGGCTTAAGTAGTCTTAAGTTAGGCTTAAGTAGTTTAAGTAGTCTTAAGTTATATATAATCTAGATTAAGCTTTTATATAAAACAAAAAAAAAGTCACTAAACAAAGTTTTAAATTTTTTCTTTGTAAATTAAAATGAAATATAAAACCAAAAAACCGACAAATATAAGCCTAAAGGCAAAATAAAACAGCTATATAAGCTTACAGCGCCCACTAAGGGCCGATAAGTTAGATTAAGTAAACCAGTTATTGATAAGTTAGATTTAAGCATTTTTGTCTAGTAGTAAGTTAATATTTTAAGTAAATAAAAAATGAGTTTAAAAGTTAAAAAAAAAAAAAAAAAAAGGACGGCGCTACGTGGCACACAGCTCACGCCACCTCCTAAATTCTTCACGATCGATTCGAGGGCATGGCTTCCAACTGGGCAGGTCAACTGGGCACGGAGATCATGCGATATGACCCCGTCAATTGGCAGTTCAGATACTTTTTCAAATGTCCCTATGCTTTGATTAGGGGTTTTTGGAAAAATTACGAAATTTTTTCTTTTGCCAAACTCGTTGGTTTATATTCAGAGAAGTATCCTGAGCCCTGTTATCAAAATCTACGAGTTGTGAGATTTAAGAAAAAATCGACCTGAAAAAATGTCTGAATAAATAGTTTTGAGTGTCGATTTTTTTTTTTTAATGTGAACTATCCCCGCGTTGCCGTAAAATAGAATCGAGCGACAAATTTCGGAATTCGCCTTTATTTTGCACGGCGTTATTTCACGGAACCTATTTTCGCAGTACTGATATATACTTCTAGTAGGCTTTTGTATGGATTTTCATAAAAATGTCCCAACTGATTTAAGGAATCTTTTGCACCAGGCTTGTAATAAGTATCTTCAAGTAACTCTTCCGATTTATAAGGCCTCCCAATGGGGATTTCCGAACTTTCACAGTTGAGAGCGGCCATAACATTGAAGTTACATCTGTCTGGCTGTGATTTATTCAATCTGTTTTGCCAAATCACCATGGACGGACTTAGCTTTTAACAACTCGTGCAAATGGTAAAATTGTTTTATCAAAATGGGTGTTCTGATTGTGCACCATTTCATGCGATTCGCCTATTTACGGTCTCGATAATCGTCCGAGCTAACTGAGAGTACTTTTTAGATTGTGGTGAGTAAATTTAAGTCCACTGGTTTAGTTAACGATAAACCGGTTCCGTTTCGTCGACGAATCACAATATCTGCCGAAAATCTTACCGCTGTCCATGACAATGTGCGGGAGAATCCGAGTCAGTCGATTTCATAAGAAGTCGCCCTTTCGCAGACCACAACTTTGTGAATTTTGTATAGCATGTTGAGCCTATATGTCAAGGGAACACAAGATCTGCCGAAAATCTTACCGCTGTCCATGACCATGTGCGGGAGAATCCGAGTCAGTCGATTTCATAAGAAGTCGCCCTTTCGCAGACCACAACTTTGTGAATTTTGCATCGCGATTTGAGCCTGTACCCGTTCGAAATTCAACTGACCCAGAAGCTGAAGGTAAACGGCCATAGACAACGATGGGCGCTCGAGCAGTTTGAACCCGGCCCTAACTTTCATCGAAAAGCCATCTTCAGCAATGAGGCCCATTTTCGGAAGAATGGGTGCGTCAACAAACGAAATTGTTGACTTTAGAACTACACGCAACCACACGAGATCCAGGAGCATCCAATACATCCCCAAAAAGTCACTTTTTTGTGTGAAGCACCGGTCCATATTTCTTTGAAAACGCCGTTGGCCAGGCCATAACCGGCAACCAACTTCTTTTGGCCTGAATTGGATGATATGGTAACGACATGTGGCTTAAACTGGACGGCACTACGTGGCACACAGCTCACGCCACCTTGGAAATTCTTCACGATCGATTCGAGGGCATGGTTTCCACCTCATGTAGAGGTGATGTCAGTTGGCCACCGAGATCATGTGATTTGAGCCCGTCATACTTTTTTCTGTGGGTTTTTCTGGAGTCGCAGGCCTATGCGAATAAGTCACACAAACCAACCCGGCTATCAAAGTCAACATATCCCACATCATCACTTACATTCAGCCTGATTGGCTCACGCCACCTTGGAAATTCTTCACGATCGATTCGAGGGCATGGTTTCCACCTCATGTAGAGGTGATGTCAACTGGCCACCGAGATCATGTGATTTGAGCCCGTCATACTTTTTTCTGTGGGTTTTTCTGGAGTCGCAGGCCTATGCGAATAAGTCGCACAAACTACACCGGCCCTCAAAGTCAACATATCCCACATCATCACTAAAATTCAGCCTGATTGGCTCACGCCACCTTGGAAATTCTTCACGATCGATTCGAGGGCATGGTTTCCACCTCATGTAGAGGTGATGTCAACTGGCCACCGAGATCATGTGATTTGAGCCCGTCATACTTTTTTCTGTGGGGTTTTCCGGAGTCGCAGGCCTATGCGAATAAGTCGCACGCCCTCAAAGTCAACATATCCCATACCGTTGCTAAAATTCAGCCTGATTAATGCGACAGAGTCGTGGAACATTTGACGCAATTTTTGTGCGCGGCATTCAGAGAAGCCACTGCTAACATTTGATACTCCATACATAATGGCATCGTTAGGCCTGTCGATGATGTATCCCAGGCAAATTTTGTTTAATTTAAATTTAAAATTCGGAAGAGCTTAATGAAAGGCCATTTATAAACCTTCTCACTTCGTAAACGTTTCTTAAAACCCATCTCCACTTGTTTTCCATGACGATAAGGTGAGGCGAATATACATGTCAATAGCTCACCATTTTTGCTCAGAATTCAGAATTTTGTTGTCCTTGCACCTACCTACGTGCATCAATTTGCTGAGAAATCCATTGATATCCATCAATCTTTTCAGAAAATTGAGGAACATTACCTTTCCTATGGACATATGAGCATTCGCTGTTGTTTTCAAGCTTTGAAAGTTCAGCTCTACTGTCTCATCAAAGGGTGTAGCTATGGAGCGCAATAAGCATTCGAAATTGTCATGCCATTGCAGTTTTATTTTCATCTTTCTCAAGAAATAACATCAGTTCTGTAGAGTTTTTCGAAAAGTCGACTCAATGTCAATTCCGACTCCATCTGATGTGACTTATTGCGAAATCAAGCCGCTGGCTGGCTTCATCGTGTTGCGTTGAATACGAATTTCATCTGCAATCCTTTGTCGGTCTTCTATATCAAGCGGCTGACTGGCTCTAGTTTCAGTATTGATTTCACCTTCAGAAGGATTTGAGATGGAAACAGTTCTAGTTAGCGCTAAGTCCGTGTTTCGAATCCCGTAAGTGACAGCACCTACGTATTTATCACTGCCTTGACTATTGCTCTTGGCGTTTAATCGCATTCTTAGAGGCAAAACAAAACTTTACACATACATATCAAAGGAAAAGCTAGGTCTGAGGACCTGTATAGGTTGCCGAGATATTACCTCTGTCTTGCTATCTGTCGAAAATCACAACACGCCCTCCATAAATAACTTATTTTTGTCTTGACTTGATTCTTGAAAATTTATTTGGACTAGTTTTTGAGAACAACATTAATCAAGGTCCGCCATTTTCCTGCGTTTTCTATTAGTTTTGTTTGCCTTGAGGTCTGAGGTTTGTTGGTATATGTAAATATTTGCTTTCCAAATAACTCTACAAAGGGAATACTGGAGGGGTCAAATGTGTATGTCTCGATGGCCTTCTTTGTCGCTGTTTTCTGACAGCACACTTCCAGAGAATTTTTGTTGCAGCAACTTAAATATTTGATTTGCAGTGCGGTGTGGAGCACCGTCTTGTTGAAACCAGTAGCTGTCTTCACCCTCTTCGCACATTTGATGGCACATAATGATCAACTCATAACTAAAATTTGGTCTGATGAAAATATTCCTGAAGAATTGAACCTCAGCATCATTTGACCGATCCATGAAAAAGGGCATCCTCTGAACTGCGCAAACTACAGAGGTATAAGTCTCTTCAACATCGCCTTCAAAATCCTGACTGCCGTACTATGTGAATCCCTGAGACCGTTTACCAAAAAGAAGTCTCAATCTACACCCAACACCTATTCATCGATTTCAAAGCCGCATACGACTGCATTTATGGTGACGAATACTATACAGAGCTATGCCTTGCTTTGGCATACCACCAAAACTCGTCCTTCTGTGTAGGATGACGATTGAGAATTCTCGCTGCTACGTCAGGGTCGGAAACGACCTTCCCGACGCATTCGATACTAAAAAAAGGATTAAGGCAAGGCGATACGCTGACTTCTTCAATTTGATTCTTGAGAGGACTGTGCAAAATGCCCGAGCCAACACCAGCGGCACAATTTTCCAAAAATCGGTGCATATACAAGCATACGCCGACGATATTGACATCATCGGTAGGGCTCGACGTGATGTCATAGCCACGTTTGCTAGTATAGAGAAAGAAGCGGCAAAAATGGGTTTAGCAGGGCAAGACTAATTATGTGCTGTAAACATGAAAGGACACACAACATCGACGAAATGGACAGAACATCGCCATTGACTGATTTAACTTTGAGGTAGTACGGGATCTTGAGCCTACAATGTGAACAAACTTTTCAATTTCAAATTACACACAACGTTCTGTAAACAAAATCTCAAGTCGTGTCCTCAAGTACAAAGTATGTTCGACTTACACCCATCCTCCAGCTTAAATCCTGCTTCGAGCATTTTTAGTTTTTTTTTTTAATTAAAAAATCCCCCGCAAAGTGAAAGTAACAAAAAAAAAATGCTGCCGTTGATAACGAAATAAAAGCCCCTTTCCGTCAAGACCGAACCCGTCGTCATCCTTCTGTCGCATATAAATATCAAAATCATATCCCTGTATACTTCAGGACTATTCGGCACCCAAACGTAATCTCCCTAAGAAACAAAAAAGAAACCCAAATATTTGTTTATTTGAAAAACGGGTTTTTCTCGTCGAATCACTTGCCGCACATACACATCCAAGCACAGATACAGCATATAGCCACACAAACCCATGTACAACGGCTTTTGACGAAAAGCACTCTCTTTTCAGCAAAGGAAACGTTATGAAAACGTCCCATTTCGGAATAATGTAAGGACCCTTCTATGTACACACAAAAAAAAAGATAAAAATCTCCCAAAGTACAAAAGGGGATATAGAGACGTCGCATTCAGGACACCCTCCCTCGGTCCCATACAAATCACAAAAGGAAACTCTGCTGTAAACAACGCCAAACATCAGCCCACACTTTGCCATCTTAGGATAAATTTCAAACATCCCTCTGCAGGAATTTTTAGTTTGTTTGTCCTTGCATATACGTAAGGACGTATTTTTCAAATATTTTTGGGGCCACCTGATGGGCGGCGGTATTTGAAGAGTGGAAACTTTTTCGATTTGTTTCACAAAATGAAATCCATCATAACGTCGGTGCAAAGATGGGAGAGAAGTAGTAAAAAGTGTTTCTTAACCCGTTCCCAAAGCACCCCCTCATCGTCTTCTTCATCGAAATAATGTTGACATTTGATTAAGAATGGCATATATATGCGGGGGGTGGAGGGTTCGGGCTTAGGGGTGCTCGTATAGGGCAAAATGTGCTGATATTTAATTCCGGAAAAAAGGGAAAAAGAAACCAACAACCGGGAAGAAGAAGAAGAAGAAGAAAACTCAGATGCTTTTTACTCCTGTGTTTGCTTTTGTGTTAGGAAATGTGTATCTGCATCTGTGTAAGTGTGTGTTTGTGGCTCCCATTCAAAGGGTGGAATTAAGATAAGAGGCGAAGGGCAAAGTCAAGAAGTCGTTGTTGAGAGAAAATTTATAGTTTTTTAAGGGTGGATGGGATGGTGAGGGTGGCGAGGGTGGAGAGGGTGTTAAGCAGCGCCTGCCATTTCTCTAACAATGGCTAAGCCATTAGAAGAACGAGCATAAATAAGCGATTTCTTTGGGGAAAACAATGACGGAGTCGGCGGCAAGGAGTTTGGGGCAACTTGATAAATGAAACCCATTGTTAACAGTAATTTATTTTAAAATATTCCATGTGTGTCCTCTGATTAAGAGAGTTTTTACATAATTAATTTCGATTACGAAGGCACACTTTCGATGAAGATTAATCGAGTGGAAGGCCTAGAAAACCTACAAAATAACAAAACAAAATCCTAACCAAGGTATGAAAGTATGGTGTGACGTGGACATGTTTTTCAAGTGAGTATGGGCGACGAAAATAGACGGATTCTTATTTTTCCTGGGAATCTGCCAAAGATGGCTTCGTTTATATTCTTCAGAGGGACTGTTGTGATTTGCATCTTGTGCGAATCGGGGTCATCATGTGTAGGTTTGATGGCATTGAAAATGAAAGTTCGGCAAAGGCTGCTTTGGTCTTCGACTTTTGAATGCTAATCAACCTGAGGAGAACTGATTGTTGGAACCATAAGATTAAAACAACGATGGGACATGCAGAATAATGATTTCGCGTCCACTCCTGAGCATTCCCAGGCATTATTGCTTGATATGAACTCAAAAAAACATGCTAAACCGTATAAGACATGCTTAACCCTAGAACGCATAAGGTATTAAAAAAAAAAAAAAAAACATCAACAAATATAGGGTTCATGAGCACCTCAGATCTTAGAGACGAACTATGCAGAGCCATGTCAAGCTTTGGTATACCGCCCAAACTTGTCCGTTCGGGTAGGATGACGATGGAGAATTCTCGCTGCTCCATCAGGATCGGAAATGACCTCATCGACACATTCGATACCACGAAAAGATTTAGGAAAGGCGATGCGCTGCCATGTGACTTCTTCCATTTGGTTCTTGAGAGAATTGTGAAAAAGTCCCGAGCCAGATGCACAATTTTCCAAAAATTAGTGACATATTGGTGGTAGAATACGCCAACGATACTGGCATCATTGGTATGACTCAACGTTATGTCTCTGCCACGTTTGCTAGTATAGAGAAGGAAGCGGCAAAAATGGGTTTAGCAGTAAATGAGGGCAAGACTAAGTATATGGTTTCAGCACGAAAGGACACACAACGTCGAAGAATTCGACGGAACTTCTCCATTGACAGATATAACTTTGGGGTAGTACGGGACTTTGTCTATCTCGGCTCTGCTATCAACTCTGACAACAACATCTCGTCAGAAATTAAGCGAAGAATTGCTATTGCCGACCGCTTTTTTCCGAGCTATAAAGGCAACTCAGTAGTAAAGCCCTCACTTGAACTACTAAGGAAGTCCTATATAAGACCCTGATCATCCCAGTCGTGCTCTACGGCGCTGAAGCATGGACAGTCTAAAAAGCGGATGAAGAAATCCTTGATCGATACGAGAGGAAAATTCATTGAAAAATCTTCGGTCCCTTTTGCGTTGACGGGCTATGGAGACAAAGATTTAACCAAGAACTACACGAGCTGTACAGTGGCATGCCCCTGGTCAAAAAACTCCGCATTGAACGGTTAAGATGGCTAGGACATGCAGAACGAATGGACACCAATACTCCGGCTCGCAGAGTCTACGATTCCCATGCAGAAATCGGACGTAGTAGAGGATTTATTGAGGAAGACCTCGCCTTACGCTCGCAAATAGAAACCGACCTCAAGAAACTTGGAGTCGCAAATGGAGTTAGCTAAGGACCGGGCTAAATGGAGAGTTATGTTGGATGAGGCCCACGTTCGTTCCGGACTGTAGCTCCACTTAAGAAAGTAAGTAAATGGTACCCATCGCGTCCTAGTCTCATCCAACCGGATTTGACTTGCTAAACGATAAGTGCGAGTGTTGATAACACGACGCAAAACAGCAACACCATAAACATCCAGGTCAGATTGGCACGGAATTAATACCCGGCCAGCTGTCCTAGGCGAAGCTAGACAAGCTACTTCGACATATTCGGACAACAGGTTGTCTAGGAATTTCAGGGGTTAGTCAGGCCCCTGGAACAGAGATGGTGGCGAATGAACCGAAAGGCAATCCCGTAGTGGATACTGATGGCCCCTTGTCCTAGGGGTATCTTAGATTTTGGAACTGGCCCTCCAGGTTCGGGATTGTGCTTTGGGTTATCTACCCAACGATTAAAAAGCATAAATCGGCCGATACTGCTGGAATTTCACGTTCGATATTCGTACGAAGTCCATCAATCGTCGCTGGCTTGTTGGCATAGACCATAGACTTGACGTAGCCCCACAGGAGATAGTCTAACGGCGTCAAATCGCACGACCGAGGCGGCCAAGCGACTGGACCATTTCGTGAGATAACACGTTCTCCAAACTTGGTTTCCAATAAATTGATTGTGGCATTCGCTGTGTGGGTTGTGGCGCCGTCCTGTTGGAACCACATGTCCTCCAAGTCCGTATCATCCGATTGGGGTCAAAATATTCGGTTATCATTGAACGGTAGCGATTCCCATTCACAGTAACGTGCCGGTCTTGATCATCACGGAAGAAGTACGGCCCAATGACGCCGCCGGCCCATAAACCACACCAAACCGTAATTTTTTCGGGATGCAATGATGACTCATGGAGTACGTGTGGATTGCTGCCTAACCAATACCGCAAATTTTGTTCATTGACGAAGATATTCAGCCAGAAATGAGCCTCATCGCTGAAGATGATTTTTCGATGAAAATCCGAATCATTTTCAAGTTGTTGCTCAGCCCAATTCACGACGCTTCTGGTGGTCAAGCGGCTTTAGTTCTTGCGCCAATTTAATCTTGTAAGGATGTAGGCCAAGATCTTTTCGCAAAATTCGCCACAACGACGTCACAGAGATGCCCAACGCTTGAGAACGACGTGTGAGAGACACATTTGGGCTTTCTTCAGCTGAAGCCTCAGCGGCAGCAATATTCTCGACACTTCTTTGTCTCACTGGCACGGGAACACTTTATACTGTACCTGCGGATTCAAATTTTTCCACAAGACGCTCAATTGTTGATCTGCTAGGACGATTATGACGACCATAAATTGGACATAGCGCTCTTAACGTTGAGGCCACTGACTCCGAATTTCGGTTGTAAATTTTAATATTTTCGACTCGTTGTTGGATCGTTTTTCTTTCCATCATGAAATGGCAAACCTTACTGAAGAGAAATGTCAAAAGAGCGGCAAGAAATATGGCGTCGTTTGCTGTCCCTGTCGCTCAACTTTTGTAGCGTCCCTGTTGAAAAACCAGATATATAGCCAGTGGAAGAAGCCATACACCAAATTTTATATCCAAATTTTATTGGATTGCTCTTTAGATACATTTTACAACTATGGCGTCCGAAATAAGGCAGCATTTGCTCATCAATCGACAAATGCTCCACGAAGGATTTCAAATCAAATTCGCACTTTGGTTGACCTGTCCCTTTTGTCCCGATTGTTATTGTCATGAAAGTGTAGATACTTCTTGATTTTCCGGAAAGTAGAGCACGACATTGATTGCTGTACAATTGGAGACTCAAGAGTTGAGTCTGTAGACCACTTCCATTCAGTTTGTAGCAAGGTATCCTGAAAGTATCAAAATGCCAATAAATCTTTCGTCATTGTTTTGCATGGCATAACGCTTTGTTTCAGTTACAATAATCTGCAACGTTTCTTCATAGTAAAAAAAGAAAAAAAAGATCTCAGAAGGTGACTTTTCCACTAGATTTTCTTGAAGTTGAAAATGAAGCCGTTCCAAGGGCTCCGGCATATTATCGATTTCAAATGGCAATTCAGCCATCTCGGTTACTCTTTTCCAAACAGGCGATGCAATTGCTGATGGTAACTTATATTTTATTTTCCGACTCCTTTTCTAGTGTTTGAGATCTACCTGATGTTGATGGTTGGTCCTCGTCAGTGACGGCCATGTAGATTGAACAACGCAGCTGAATGAGTGGTATGTCATCCTCCCAACAAGTTAAGCCTTCACGATCTTTCTTGGTTTCCCATTCAAATGTGCTGGCCAAGACCAAATTCGCCATCATAAGCCTTATATGCGCTCACGCCCCAACGGAGGAAAAAGATGAAAAAACTAAGGACTGCATCTATCCTTGACCAAACCTATGAGCGACTACCGAAGTACGCTGTTAAAATCGTGTGGGGAGACATCCATAAGGGGACATGGCGGTCTCCAGATCAAGAAAGAGGTGCGCGTCCAGTATTTTGGATGTCCGAACATTCCAAGCAGCTAACATCGAATCGGACCACTTGCTTGTTGCAGCCAAGGTTCGAATGCGGATATCCACCACCCCACAACAATCCAGAAATACTGTGAACAAATTTAATGTCGAAAGACTGCAATCGCAGGAGACGGGAAGGACCTTCGCGCAACGCGTATCCTTAAGCCTCTCGATTAACACCATACCACCAGCATCGAATGTCGAAGAATAATGGCAACTATGCCAACAAGCCATTAGATCAGCCGCTACTGATGTGCTAGGTTTCTCGCGACCACCAGCAAGAAACCCTTGGTTTGATGAGGAATGCCGACAGATGCTCGCAGCCAAGAACGAGGCTTACAAGGCTAAGCTGCATGTGAAGACGAGAGCTGCTGTTGAGCTCTAGAGGCAGAGAAGAAGGGAAGAACACCAGCATTTCAGAAAGAAGAAAAAAGATCAAGAAAGGCGCGCGATCGAGGATATAGAGAGGTGCCACTCCAGGAACGATGTTCGCAAGTTTTACCAAAGTGTAAATCGTCAAAGCCAAGGATACAAGGCTCGAACAGAATCCTGTCGAGATGAACAAGGAAATATCGTAGTTGAGACACAGTCGATGCTGAGGATATGGAAGAACCACTTTTGCAGACAGTTAAACGGCGATAACGAACAACGTTACGCTGTCAGGCAGGACGAACCATTCAATATTGGCAACGACAGCGAAACCTGCCAACCATCCGACATAAGTGAAGTCAGGGTAGCAATATCTAAACTGAAGCTTAATAAGGCTGCCGGGAATGACGGCCATCCCGCCGAGCTTTATAAAGCCGGCGGAGATGACTTGGTTAGTAACATCCACCAACTCATAAGCCAAATCTGGTCGGAAGAAAGTATGCCTGAAGAATGGAACCTCAGCATCGTTTGCCCGGCCCACAAAAGAGGAGACAATCTGAACTGCGCCAACTACAGAGCCATAAGTCTCCTCAACATCGCCTACAAAATCCTATCTCCCGTAATATGTGAACGCCTGAAACCGTTTACCAACAACCTGATCGGCGCTTATCAGTGTGGTTTTAGGCCAGGAAAGTCCACAACCGATCAAATCTTCACACTTCGGCAGATCCTGGAAAAAACCTAAGAAGTCCAAATCGATCCCCACCACCTATTCATCGATTTCAAAGCCGCATACGACAGCATTTATAGGGACGAACTGTACAAAGCCATGTCTAGTTTTGGAATACCGCCCAAACTCGTCCGTTTGTGTAGGATGACGATGGAGAATTCTTGCTGCTCCATCAGGGTCGGAAACGACCTCACTGACACATTCGATACCAAAAAAGGATTTAGGCAAGGCGATGCGCTGTCATGCGACTTCTTCAATCTGATTACGAGCCAACACCAGAGGTACAATTTTCCAAAAATCTGTACAACTACTAGCATACGCCGACGATATTGACATCATTGGTAGGACCCAACGCGATGTCATAGCCACGTTTGCTCGTATAGAGAAGAAAGCGGCGCAAATGGGTTCAGCAGTAAGTGAGGGCAAGACGAAGTATATGCTGTCAACACGAAAGGACACACAACATCGACGAATTGGACAGAACGTCGCCATTGACAGATATAACTTTGAGGTAGTACGGGACTCTGCCTCGACTCCGATATTAGCTGTGACAACAACATCTCGTCAGAAATTAAGCGAAGAATTGCTCTTGCCGACCGCTTTTTTCCGAGCTATAAGGCAACTCAGTAGTAAAGCCCTCACTTGAACTACTAAGGAGGTCCTGATCATCCCAGTCCTTCTCTACGGCGCTGAAGCATAGACCGTCTCAAAAGCGGATGAAGAAATCCTTGGTCGATTTGAGAGGAATATTCTTTGAAAAATCTTCGGTCCCGTTTGCTTTGACGGGCTATGGAGACGAAGATTCAACCAAGAACCATGTGAGCTGTTCAATGGCATGCCCCTGCTCAAAAAACTCCACAATGGACGTTTAAGATGGCTCCGGCTCGCAGAGTCTCCGATTCCCAGTCATACGTCGAACGCAGTAGAGGAAGTCCTCGCCTTAAGTGGCGCGCACAAGAAGAAACCGACCTCAACCAACTTGGAGTGCGCAACTGGAGGCAGTTAGCTAAGGACCGAGCTAATTGGAGAGGCATGTTGGTTGAGGCCTAGGCTCATTCCGGACTGAAGCGCCACATAAGCAAGAGGCAAGTTATTAATAAATTATTATAGAACTTCGTCGTGGTGTATAGATAATTAAAAAAAAAACAATTTCGTTATGTAATCCAAAGTCCTTACATTAACTCCCAATAACACACAACTGTTCAATATATTTGTTTATCGTTAAATCGCAGTTCACCCAGCTGACTGGAGAATTTCTAATTAACTAGTAGAAGTACTCCACCCATAACGTCTTCAACAGGCTTCTTACCAAACAATCGACTAAACAATCGCGCACAAGTACTATAAAAGGCCTACCGAAATAATTGCTTGTGGAAATTAAATTTGTTTGCCTTATAGAGAAGTAATTGTTAGTTGAGTGCTTTACGTCGAAAGAATGCTTCTTCGTAAGTTCTATGCTTCGCTGTAAAATATGTTCCTTACTACATTCAACGAATTTGAAGTTTTTTCAAACTTTTTCCAAACATCGTCAGGTATGAATTCTCTCTACCAATTCCAGGTAAAATTCTCTTAAAGGCTTTTAATTTCGAATTAAACAAAATCGTTTTTTTTCTAAATTTTGTCCGTTCCAGATCCAGTTAAAAAAAAATCATAACCGAATCTAAAATAAATATGCTAACCTTACACGGATGGAACAATCAGACTTTTAACAGGCAAGTGGGAATATAAATTTTTGTGTATGAAATTAAAAATGCCAAGCCCAATAAATTATCAACACACTCCATAACATTAGCAAAATCATCTACTGACAGCTCTCCACATCCTTATAAACCTATATACACCGTCAAATATAAAACTAGGGCCCTAGTTTAATCTCTGACGGGGCTTATAATTTGTCTTTCACCGCCCCCACCAAAATATTAAATATTTACATTTTTCGACTACACATGCAAAAAAAAAAAAAAAAACTGTTAAGCAGCCCAAGTAGCGGTGTATATATATCAACCACACGTCATCGAAAAGCAAGTACCTACCTACCTTCAACAAAACGCTTTTCATTTAACCATCAAAAACATTTTCAATTCAATTGCAAGTCCTTTCAACTCGCTGCGAATTAAATTCCCTATTTCTATTTCTATGTCTCGCATCCTTTCTTAAATGAAATAAAGTTTTAAACTACATGAAAAAACGAAAAAAACTTTTGAAATTTATCCTCAAGAAAGCAAACGAATTCATAAAGAAGAAGACGAACGAAAAGATGAGAAAAAAAGAAACCAAAAAATATATGAAAAAACCCCTAGGAAAACCGCGTGCGTGTGCGCGAATATTTTTCAATAGTCACCACCTCCAAAAAATAAATTTCGTTTCCAACACCAGCAGCAGCCCGAGGAGCACACACTCTTATATACGCTCCTTACACTCCTCGCAGTTTCATAGATCTGCAAAAATGACTCAAAGAAAACAAGCACGAGGAAAAATACAAAAGGAACACACACTCAGCATCCTTGTGCAGACATGTGGATATGATATGAACTGCGAAGTCGTGCGCTCGCATTCACCCCGCTTCTTAAGGATTTCCCCAAAGGTTATTGTTTTCTTTAGGTTTTTCTCAGTGCGCCAATGCCTTTCCAAATGCATGTAGATCTGGCTGTGGCTATACATACACACGGATACAAGGACGACTATGAGAGGATACGAGTACATTTCTGTACATTTTTTTTTTCTTTTTTTTTTGTTCCCGTCGTATTATTCTCTGCAGCATACGTCGCGTCGTATTTCATTCTTCTTGAGGAGCATGGTGCGCTTGAAATGGAACTGTAAATGGAAAAGGAAAGCCGTGTGTGTCTGTTTGTATCTTGACGCTCGGTGTAATGGGGTGCAAATGCGATGGAAGTGAGTGCGCGCACAGGCGATACCATTAGTGGAGCATTTCTTTCACACAAGAAAAGGGCGCCGCGTCGCGCACACCACACAACCCACATACCCCAAGAAAAAGAATCCGCACTCTGGCACACTTGGTACATATGGAAAAATGCGGCGGTTCAGCGGGGTGGGAGGGTGGTGTGATCAAATTAAAAGGAAAAACTCCTTGGAAAAGATAAAAAGAAGAAGGACGACTAGAGAGAGAGAGAAAAATAAGGAAAATCAACCAACAGGCAACCAACCAACTAACCGCACACAGTAGTGCACGCTATGCCAACGCCAATCAAATGTCTACTAGAACCCCCCGGGCCCACATAGGTATACCAAATCCCCAAGAAAGACGCGCGCGATTTTTCCACCTATATCCAGTGGTTTGTGTGTGTGTTTTTTGTTTTTTTTTTTTTTTTCATCTTCATCGTCTTGTAGATTCTCCTTCAACGTAATCCTTGCAAAAGCAATTCGAATCTACCATCTGCACCCCCAACAGGGGGGGGGGGGGGTTGGGGATGAGATGGTGTTTATTGATTGATCCAGGCAAGGATGCTTTCATAAGATGATGTCTATTGATTGAAGAAGACGTTAGTCTTGCAGAACGAAATCCAAATATTCCCACATTATCTATTTCTCACCCCTTTGACCGATGCACGTAGAGGGTACCCAACCAAGGGTTGGTTTTAAGCTCTCAGGTATGAGTTTTGTATTTCCTTACTATACCGACGGTCAAGACGGAGAGAAGGGCTGCATCTGATGACCACTGGTCAGCAGTGACAGGATTCTTTCTTAGAAACTGTTGAATCTGGATGAATGGCACAAGACAATAGAAGAAAAGGATCAAACTGGTTTAATGAGAGGATTTCCATCGTGTGTAAGAATGCGTAATGCGCTCTTGCCTTTTGTATTCGAATTTGTTGGTCAGTGCTGCGGTGGTCAGTCCTACGGCATACAAATGTCCTGGGAAAGTAAACCTGATTTCTTTGTAACGGTCAGTTTCTGAAAATAACTGGTATTCTCCAGTTGGTCGAAAATCTGGAAAAAAAAATGCGTAAAAAGTTCCCAAAAAAGCGGATGATTTTCAACCCCATTGTCGACAACCGGTTTTTGGCGATGAACGCATTGGAATGCTCTATCCTGTAAGAGACAGGACATGGGCGAAAATGTGCTGTTTTTAGTTTAGTTTTTGATATAAATGCAGATGTTTTATTTTCCCTCCCCTAAGGCTGGTTCACTTGCAGCAATGGACTGGGACTGTCAACCACGGATCACTAGTGACCACCGGTGCAGTGTTTTTGGTTCGGAAACCGGACCTTTTTGTCGGATATTTCGAATAAAATTTTTTAATTCACAAAAGGGGTAATTTTTGATTGAAACGGTGCTAAAAGAGGACACTTTTCAGGGTTTGATTTGCAGCAGGGTGATATGGAGTGTGATTGTCCGAGCCAGGTGAAAGCAAGAGTCAAATATGACCTCTGGGTCATCAGCGTTTTTTTTTTTAGGGTGTTATCATAATTCGTATCGGGTGTATGAAATCATTTGAATAAAGTTTGGATTAAAAAGTTTTCGTGCATTTTGGGATGTCACCGAAAAATATTAGTTACCGGAAAACACATTTGCTACGTCGATTTCATAAGGACTTCCAGAACACGAGAATCTCTTGAATTGATCTTGATTCTGGATTCTCTGACGATACTGTGCAATAACCCCCGTGGAATTTAGCCCCACGGGGTACCCATATTCGAACTTTGCAATGCCAATTTCAAATGGCAAGGACACAGGCGGGTGTCAATGCTTTATGCTGAAAGGGCTTATTTCAATTTCTAAAAGGAAATAAGCCTTACGGGGGAGATTTCATTTTTTTTTTAGGAATTTCGCCCCATTCGTCTTAATTTATTGAAATGCACCTGCTGTGATCAGCATACCCAATCTATACGTTATTTGCAGGTTGGTGTCGCCGACTGAAGTCATGTACGGATAAGCTTGATGATAGGCAGCATCTTGTGACTAAGCAACAATACAATAACAACAGACCTACCAGTAAGTTTTCTGATTTCGTTTAAAAATATTTTCCTAGGAGGATTATTCTTCAAGTGAATTGAGACAATCCGACACACAAATGGTTGAGAATATTCCCTCCATCACTCGTCGAGGAGTTCCCTATCTTCGTCTGGTAACTATTTCTATCACATTTGTTCCATAGTCCTCGATTCCCAGCCAGACGTCGGACACAGTAGAGGAAGATTCGCCTTAAGTAGTGCGCATAAGTAGAAACCGACTTCAGCCAACTTGAAGTGCGCAACTGGAAGCAGTTTGCTAAGGACCGGGCTAATTGGAGAGGCATGTTGGTTGAGGCCCAGGTTCATTCCGGACTGTAGCGCCACTTAAGTAAGTTAGTAAGTGTATTCGTATGTATAAGTATGCCAGGTCGTCTGAATGCCAACTAACTCAACCCGAACTAAGTTTGGACAGTAGAAGCAAATTAGAATTAATTTAGAAGAAAAGAATTTCCTACGACTTGTTCAGCCCAAAATACTCCAGAGGCGCCACGGGTCGGACTGAATCTCGGCCTCAACCAACATGCCTCTACAGCTGTAGTCCAGTGCCGTGACATAAGGCCAAATTTATAGAATTGGCCTTATGACGCTTGGCCTTATGTCACCTCCAGTCCCAATACGTTCTACAAGTTGTGGTCGGTAGTGTGGCAAGAAAATTCGGGCTACAAAATCCAGTTCCCCGAATGTGTTCCCACAAATGAATAATATATTCAGGTGCTAGGATCGTCCATGTGTCCGAACAGACAGCCACGGCTGTTGGCATAAGGACGGAAATAATTGACTCGAACGAGGGTTTTTCACGATGGAATGTCCGTAGGAGAAGACGAATTCGATAACCGCTTTTCTCGAGACCGTGTATACGTTGAACAATCCTGTTTGTCTTAATCGCGATATTGAGGAATGAGCCTTCTGAATCACTTTTATCTGGGTACTGAACTCCAAGCTTGGCGTTCTGAGAATCACGTCTCTACAGCATTCAACGACGAAAACCACTCAAACAACAAAGTTGCCGACGTGTGGATGCTGTTCGTGCAAGAAGATTTTTTTTTCAGGAGGGTTGGGGAAAATCTTCATAGACACGATAAGCACGTGCTCAAAGTAGATTTTTACTAAAACCACCATCCTTTTTGTATTTGTATTGCAACTAAGTAGCGACTTATCTAGCAAATTTTTTTATCACGAGTTAGGAATGTTTGGCAGGCAACTATCCTCTGAAAGTTCCTGCTTTTTCCGCAATTTATAGCGCGGTTTGTTATTTTCGGGCTAAAGGAGATGAACTCTTGGATTTCTTTGCGTCAAAATAAATAAAAAATTTGGGCGCAACAGGCTCGTTGGTACCCAGGGCCGAGCTTTCTCACAACCGTTCATGTGTGCGTGTGTACTTCCCCGAACGGTGAATTTGAAATAATTGATACTCAACTCAGATGAATTTTCAGATCATCATGAGAGGAGGGCCAGTGAAACATCATTTAGGTCTTGCTACAGCTGGGAATCGAACCCAGACCTACTGCGCGGCAGCTCATCGCACTAACTATCGCGCCACTTCCTTGCGTCACTGAAAAATTTAAAGTCCTTGGGAGAGGACGGTTAACCAAACGTCGTATTCAGCCACCTGACAATGGAAGTAGTTGATATTTTCTGAATAATTTACATTATCCGATGCATTGGAAAACGGCAATGGTACTTAAAAAGGACGAGGACAAAACGAAGCCTGCTAATGTTCGGTCAGTAAGCCTTATGCAAGATAGTCGAAAAAATAGTCAATAGAGCTCTGTTGAGGTGGATTAAGGAAAATAAAATTATTTAGGAAAATTCGTTTGGTTTTCGAGTGAGACATAGCACTATTCATGCCGCGTCGAAACTGGTGTCCAACATTTAATGGAATGAGTCCAACAAAAAAATGCACGGGCACCTGTCTTGTAGACTTTGAGAAGGCCTTTGACACCCCGTATGGTTAGAGGGGCTTTTTTGTCAACTAGACTGGGTATGCGTAAACCCGTGATGTTTATGATTTATGAAATGTTCATGGGAAAGCAGCCCGTTGTCAAATGTGAAGGGTAACTTCGAGTCTTTGAAACTAAAAACGGTTTACAACAGAGGTCGGTGAATTCCCCGATGGTTAACATGTAAACCATTTCCCTAAGACACGCTAAAGCGAATACTGTTCCGACAAATCCGGCCCAATAATCGATGTCAACAACATACTTATGCAGCGTGACTTGGATCACATATACAGATATTGCGATGATTGGATATTTAACTTCAGTTTCCAAGCGACCGAAACAATTCCTTTAAGAACACCATTGCTTAGGACTTTTAGCGGTATCACCGCTGTCGGTGAGCTATGAAGTTTAATATCTTGCCACATGGCTTGACAAGTTTCTTTATATTTTAATAACAATGTAAACGCTTGTCTGGCCAGGGCTAGGGAGGCTTGTGCTCTAACAAGAAGATTGTTTCAAAGGAGTCAACTTAATTAAAGTCTGAAAGCAATATGCTACATGGCCCGTATAAGGCCAATCATCACCTACGGCTGCTTAATGTGGCTCAAATCAAGGTTGTAGCCACTGCAACTCAACCTAACCTAACCTATAGGCTACACAAATATATGTAGCACTTGATTTAAATGCAATTAATCCGGGTTTTAAAAAAACATAACATGTATCATGACGTTGCGCCGTACTTCTAAAATCTAGGACGACAAATAATCCCGAAAATCAAATATCAAGACTTCAAAATATCGGAAGTACAAGATTCTCGAAACAAACTTTGCTCAGCTATTTGAAGATTCGATGAGGTTGCTATGGCCCGAAAGTAGTTTTGTTGTTCGTAAAAGACATGAAATAGGGTGGCTTATCACTCGAATTATTGTATTCGATAATGGTTCACGTAACTTGCATCGCTTACGGTGTTGACATCGATTATTGGGCCGGATTTGTCGGATCAGTAATCGCTTTAGCATGTCATTGAGTCAAAGTGAGTGAAAGTATACGCAGTCAATACTCAAAGCCTTCGTATCTAACATCAACAAAATATTTTTCGAAAGTACACCCCGGGTTGCTGTTTTTTAAGGAGGTCGAACATGAATTGCATCTACCGTCTCAACCCTTTAAAGGGGCTGAAAATATTGAGCAGATAAATTCTGTTATGAACGGAGACTTAGGTTCCAAACTTCTAGAATGTTTTGATGGTTGCACTGTTGAAAGCTTTAAATGGGCTCCACTCGTTCAAGCTGAGGTAGATAGGTCACTTAGCTCCTTTGTGGAACCGAAAAATTGCTAAACGCTTTTGGTAGTTCAATGCTGCAATACCTAAATATACAACATTGCTAAATGCGCCTTCCTTTCCTAATTTTGTTATTAAATGCAGTTTTTTGTCTGATGCCACTTTTTTATGTCAACGAAATCCCTACCCTGGTCATGACCCTTATAAGCATAGCAGCGGATATATTTTCAATTTTTGCTGCCTTCGGAATATTAAACGGGGGCTCAGTGACGTGATGGTAGGTGCGATGAACTGCCGCGCAGAAAGTCTGGGTTCAATTCCCAGACTTAAATGATTTTTCACTGGCCTTCCTCTAGTCATGATCTGACAAATCATCTGAGTAGTATCAATCGTCAAGAAAAGCTTATCTCGAGTTCGCCATTAGGAGTGAGAATAAAACAGGCGGTCCAACCATCGTGCATGAAGGTACACACGCACCCTTGAATGCTTGTGAGCTCGGCCCTGGGTACTAACGAGCCGGTTGCGCCAAAAATTTGTATTCTTTTTCAGGCTAAAAAGGTTCCTTGACCAACAAAAGTACCTAAACGCGGAATTAAAACCAAAACCACGCATGTAAAAGCAAGCTCATCAGCATTCCAGCGCATGTTGGCAACTAACAAGGGTACGCAGCCAACTTTCAAGCCACGACAACTTCAACCTTAATGTTGCCACACTCCCTATTTAAAGCACATCCAAACTTTCGAAATAATTCTCAGAACTTCCAACTTGAAGTGGATTCTCATAAAAAAAAAGAAAACTTCCGAACACCATTGGCACATGGCTGGCTTCAGTTACTTCCCACTTAATGTCAAAAATTATGAAACTCAAAACCTATCAACTGTTGTGATTAATTACACCCAACATTCGGGTAGACAAAGAACCTTCCGTAACCTAGAAAAGTAACCGCACGTATTCTTTGTGATTCCTTTATCCATTAACTAGATTTGGATAGCTCCATCCGTCTTCCCCGATGAAATTAATTAAATTAATTAAAAAATTTCCCAAAAAAAAAAGAATAGAATTCAATTTGGCAAGCTTGCCTACGCATATTAGCACACAAAAATGAAACAAGAGCTCCGCACTCCCTTAATTGCACCACGATACCATATGATACGAATGTATCAAGCCAAAGCCACCCTCTTCTGGTATTCGTTGCCCCAACTCTGGAGTGGTTTATTTAATTTTGTACCCCCTCCCCAGAGCGCCGCCGTAGGTATATCCTTTTGCACCTATATAGACTTTGCCGTCTTCTTCAAGTTCTTTTCCGATGAGATGGTATTCCGTTTTTTAAGCCCGCGGAGTGGTAGTGATTGTATAGAGTCTACCCGCAAGAGATTCTGTCATATATGGGGAGCTGGGGTTAAATAGCTCTGAAATTTTTTTCAAAATTCCTTTGAATCGTGATGGAGTGAAATTATAGTTTGTTGAACCTGGTAAGTTGAATAAATCCTTTGGTGCACGTCTAGTCGACGAAAAAATTATAAATCCGCCAACATTCAGATATGAAAATGTTGGCTCTTAACCTGGAAGCACGTATGCGAAACGCTTTTCTTTCCTTGCACGTTTCGTATACAAATCATGTAGTAGATTCGTTTTGAAAAAAAAAACAAAAAAAGACGCCATCTCACTATATCCCTGAACCACTTTTAACTCCATTTTCTTGTGTCTTCCTCCTGCCACACATCAGCCACCAAGGAGTACAGCACCCACATTGCTTTGATTGAGTTAAAACGGAAATGAAATGAGCGGGTGGGCGTCTAGAGCAGCTCTTACAATGGTGTACAGAGTTGAATAAAAGGTACACACGCACACGCACACACACACACACAGCCACAGAAGAAAGTAAAGGGTTTCGTTTTAAAAGGACAAAAACCACCCAGGATAGAGATTGTCTAATTTTATTTTCCGTATCCTGTCGTAGCAAGTAAAATTGATTTTCTTTTTTATTTTTTGATCCTTGAGATGTAAGAGTGAGTGTATGGTAATATTAAGCATCCATATCACACACATATGACTAGTAGAACCTTTTGAGGGACTGAGCGCATGTAAAAGTCTTTTGTTTAGTATTCAAAGCGTTGTGGCTAATAACTGTGCTATTGGCTTGGTTGACACAGAAGTTAAACCTCTCAGAATGTACACTTCAGTCTCGCGCCCCTTGCAAGAATTAGTATTTATAACCTCTAGGAAAATGTCCATCCGATTAGTATCTTATGGATATATGTCGTGATTCTGAAGACAGGACGAACGACGGAAGCCGTATTACGGAGATTCTAGAGGGATGTATGTTTAGGTTAAAGACGAAGTTGTAGTATTGGCAAATAGTGTCCTCTCTATGGTTTCATAAAAAAGTACTTCATGCTATATTTTCAAAAATACCTTCGTAATCCTTTTTTACTCGGAAATCGAATCCCACATAAACGAGTGGACAGTTCTGAATGAACAACCAATTGTTCTGTAACCCTTACTCGAGAGATTGCTCACACTTGTTCCCATTGCAGGTATTTACATCTGAAAATATATATCTCAGCTTTTTTGTACCATTGTCAGGTATTCCTGATACAAATTTCCGCTTTTGTTTAGGAAAATACTCCCAAGATTAGGCTATCTAAGGAAAAACCTAAAGCCGTAGTTGGTTCGGTGGAAGTTAAGTTGGAAAAAGGAAAAAGATCTTAGATTTCGGAAGTTGGTACGAGGGATATCAGTTGTAACAGAGCGGGGTTATCAATATTCCCATCAAGTAGAACTGTACCCACTACAGAGGAATAAGTCTCCTCAACATCGCCTATAAGATCCTATCCGCCCTAATATGTGAACCCTGTTTACCAACAACCTGATCGGCTCTTATTAGTGTGGTCTTAGGCCAGGAAAGTCCACAACTGATCAAATCTTCACACTTCGGTAGATCCTGGAAACAACCCAAGAACCCGTAATCGGTACCCACACATCGATTTCAAAGCCGCACACGACAGCATTTATAGAGACGAACCATACAGAGCCATGTCTAGTTTTGGCATACCACCAAAACTCGTCCCTCTGCGTAGGATGACGATGGAGAATTCTCGTTGCTGTATCAGGGTCGGAAACGATTTCAGCGACACATTTGATACCGAAAAAGGGTTCAGGCAGGGCGATGCACTTTCACGTGACTTCCTTAATCGGCTACTAGGACGGATGTGCCATACTCCCCAGGCAAAACCAGAGGCACAATCTTCCACAAATTGGTGCAACTACTACCATACGCCGACGATATTGACATCATTGGTAGGGCTCGACGTGATGTCATAGCCACGTTTGCTAGTATAGAGAAGGAAGCGCCAAAAATGGGTTTAGCAGTAAATGTGGGCAAGGCAAAGTATTTGCTGTCAACACGAAAGGACACACATCATCGACGAATTAGACAGAACGTCACCATTGACAGGTATAACTTTGAGGTGGTTCGGGACATTATCTGGCTCCACTCCCAGACAGCAACATCACGTCAGAGTTTAAAAGAAAAATTACACCTGCAAACTGCTGTTTCTTCGGGCTAAGAAGATAATTGAGTAGCAAAACCCTCACTCGAACTACTTAGGAGATCATATACAAGGCCCTGATCATCAAAGTCCTGCTCTACGGCGCTGAAGCATATACCGTGTCAAAAGTGGATGAAAAAATCGAAGACATTTTCAGTCTCCTTTGTGTTGACGGGCTATGGAGACGAAGATTTAACCACGCTCTATACAAGCTGTACAGTGACATGCCCCTAGTAAAAAAAAAAACTTCTCATTGGGCGTTTTAGATGGCTAGAACATGAAGAGCGAACGGACACCAATCCTCCGGCTCGCAGTCTTCGATTCATACCCCCAGTTATAAAATACTGCTCATTGGACTTGTAATATGGCTGGGACGTGTACAGCAAATGTACACCAATTGCCCGGCTCACAGAGTCTGCAATTCACAGCCAGACTTCAGACGCAGTAGAGGAAAACCTCTCCTTAAAACGAGCGCAAAAGTAGAAACCGACGTCAAGCTTAAATGCAAAACTGGATGCACTGGAGGTAGTAGGCTAAGGGCCGGGATAATTGGAGAGTCATATTGGTTGAGACCCATATTCATTCCGGACTGTAGCACCACATAAGTTAAGTAACGTTGGTGGGCTTTATAGGCTGGTGGAATCATCGGCCAATGTGTTCTTAAAGGCCGATGCCAGCCACATAGCTATCGTAAATGAAGAGCGCTTCCGAATTATGATACCTGACACCTTCGTTCGTTATCTGGCCATTCTTCTTCGCAAATGAAAGTCTACTTCACTATCGTGAACGATTATCGTTTTGAAAGTTATGGCATGTGTACCCAGGTCTTGCAAAAGGCTCTCATGTTCAAAGTCCTGTCCAAAAACGGCGCTTTCGAAATATTATACCTGACATCTTTGTTCGTTATCTGGCCATTCTTCTTCGCAAATGAAAGTCTACTTCACTATCGTGAACGATTATCGTTTTGAAAGTTGTGGCATGTGTAACCAGGTTTTGCAAAAGGCTCTCATGTTCAAAGTGCTGTCCAAAAACGGCGCTTTCGAAATATGATACCTGACATCCTCGTTCGTTATCTGGCCATTCTTCTTCGCAAATGAAAGTCTCCTTCACTATCGTGAACGATTATCGTTTTGAAAGTTATGGCATGTGTACCCAGGTCTTGCAAAAGGCTGTCCAAGCGCTTTCGAAATATGATACCTGACTTCTTCAGTGCTCAGTTGAATGTTGTTGACGTGTCACAGCATTAATTTCAACAAATCGGTGCAATAGGTCGCTAAAATATTGCTGGCAGCAACATCAGTTTGGTACCGTTGTCGAGAATTGGGCATTTCGAGACGCACCTTATAGCGAATTCTCACGAAAGACTTGAAACTTCATGCATCCCAAGTTCAATGAACTCAAGAACTGAAGACCATGCACGGCGAAGAGAGTTTGCTAAATGGATTTTGTAACACCAGCAAGTGAATGCTGATAGTTGAACAAAATCATCTTCAGTGGTGAATCTCATTTCCATCTTGATGGCTTCGGTAATCGTCAAAATTTTCACATTTGGTGTTCAGAAAACGAGTCAATATTGAGAAACAAATCTACAACGCGTGACTGTTTGTTGCGGGTTTTGTTCTGGTGGCGTTATCGGACGATTCTTTTTCGAAAGTGAAAGTCTCCTTCACTATCGTCAATGATTATCGTTTTGAAAGTTACGGAATTAGTACCCAGGTCTTACAACTTATCCTTATGTTCGAAATCCTGTGCAAAAACTGGCACTAAACTTACTGGACTTTATATAAGGACGAAAAGCCTGCCCTTGGGATGATTCTTCCCAGCTAACAATTTTCTTCGATAATTTCATTTCAGCATGTATTACACGAATTACGCATTTCATGTTATCCTGTAAGGCTTCAATCGTGTTCGGCTTGTCCACATAGACTAACGACTTTTCATAACCCCACAAAAAATGATCAAGAGGCGTTCAATCGCACGAACTTGGAGAACAAAATTACAGGGCCACTTCGAGAGATAAGTTGCTCACCAAATTCATCCTTCAACATTTCCGTTGTTTCATAAGCTGTGTGGCATGTGGCACCGTCTTGATGAAACCACATGTCAACCAAGTTCAACTCAGCCAACTGGGGCAAAAAAAAGTCGCGTAACATGGCTCGATATCACTCATACGGTCGTCTTTGAGGAAAAAATGGAGCGATGATGCCACCAGCCCATAAACCACACCAAGCTGTTTTTTTTTCGGGATGCATCGATGCACATTTTTCACAGAGCTAAAATTTTGATAATAAATTTCACAATCGTTGCTCGTTTGTATGTCTTTCTATGATTAAATGGCGGAGTATACTGAAAACTTTTCACGTTGACAGATAGCTTTCGGAAGCACTGATTAGTAATGGACTAACCAGTGCTGCCAAACTAAAAAAAACTTAATTCTTAAAAAATCACCCGTTTTAGGTAAATGCACAGGCTTTATAGAACAATAATTGGTATAAGGCTTCTAAAAAATTTCCGGGTATGTGAATGCATGTGACAGTTGAAAAAATGTTTTGACAAAGCTTCCGCCGAAGTAATATAGAAGCATAAAATGTACCAGAGCTTGTGACTTAAGACGTTTATCAGCTGTGACTACTAACTTCGTCTTGCAATGAAATACCACGCAAAAGCTTTGGGTTCGATTCCCGGTTGTGGCGACATCACCATGTGTTTTTTGGTTTTCATTTCCAAAAATATTTAGACATCCAATTCTTTTGCATTTGATGCCATTATGCCATCAATTGCTTGCCCCATTTTCTCTGTATATTTCATTGATTGCTATAAATGATGCCTATAATTGGTAACTTTAAAAAAATTTACTTGTAGTGCACAAATGAAGAAAAATCTGACAGCAAGTTTATTCGTCTTTCAGTCAATGGTCTTACAGAACACGTTTCAAGTGGTCTGTTAAACTACAGCAATTAAATTTTTGTTTTTATTTTCGTTATTTGTCAGTTTCGGTAGGGCTTCGGTAACAAAAACGTATTTGAATATCACAGCATTTTCCATAAGACTTTATGCAGCTAATATTGTAGATGTGGAAATAGCGAAATTTTTTGTTGGGTTCTCTTTTCAAAAAAGTCCTCCCGCTCATAGATCGGCAACGACTTGTAGGAGATTTTTTGTACTACAAGTGCTATAATAGCAGGCGTTGAGAAGATCTTTAAAAAAATGTGGCATTTAAATACGGTCACAGTCTAACTAACAAGGAAAAGAACGGACAAATGCAAAAAACAATGGGATGATATACATAAGGACATTTTTTCCACCAATATACTTACTTAGTTACTTAAGTGGATCTACAGTCCGGAATGAACCTGGGCCTCAACCAACATGCCTCTCCAAGTAGCCCGGTTAGTAGCCGCTTAGCTAACTGCCTTCGGTTGCGCACTCCGAGTTAGTTGAGGTCCGTTTCTACTTATTCGCGCCCCTTAAGGCGAAGTCTTCATCTACTGCGTCTTCAGATTCTGCGAGCCGGACTATTGGTGGGGTATATTCGTTCTACATGTCCTAGCCATCTTAATCGTCCGAAGGGGAGTTTATTTTACCAGGGGCATGTCGCTGTACAGCTCGTATAGTTCTTGGTTGAATCCTCGTCTCTATAGCCCGTCAACGCAACCGGGATTGATCATTTTTCTAAGAATTTTCCTCCCAAATCGACCAAGGATTTCTTCATCTGCTTTTGAGACGGTCCGTGCTTCAGCGCCGTAGAGCAGGACTTGGATGATCAGGGTCTTGTATAGGATCTCCTAAGTAGTTCGAGTGAGGGTTTTACTACTCAATTGTCTTCTTAGCCCGAAGAAACTGCGGATCGCAGGAGTAATTTTTCGATTGAATTCTGACGTGATGTTGTTTTCAGGTAGCGGAGCCAAGGTGGACAAAGGCCCGAACTACCTCAAAGTTATATCTGTCAATGGCGACGTTCTGTCCAATTCGTTGATGTTGTGTTTCCTTTCGTGTTGACAGAATATACTTCGCGGCCCTCATTTTTTGCCGCTGCTCTATACTAGCAAACGTGGCTATGACATCACGTTTGGTGCTGCCAATGATGTCAATATCGTCGGTGTATGCTAGTAGTTGATGATCTGACAGTTGATGATCTGATCCGAGTAGTATCAATTGTCAAGAATAGCTTATCTCAATTTAGCACTTCGCATTCGGCATAAAACAGGTGGTCCCGTCATCGTGCAATAAGTAAACACGCAAACCTGAACGGTTGTGAGAAAGCTAGGCCTGGGTACTAACGAGCCTGCTGCGACAAAAAAAAGTTTGTATTGTATGCTAGTAGTTGCACCGATTTTTGGTGCCTTTGGTGTTGGCTAGGATGTTTTGCACAATCCTCTCAAGAAATATGTTTAAGAAGAAACATGGCAGCGCATCCCATCGCCTTATCTGAATCTTGTTTTGGTATCGAATGTGTCGGTGAGGTCGTTTCCGACAGTGGTGGAGCAGCGAGAATTCTCCATCGTCATCCTACACAAATGGACGAGTTTGGGCGGTATACCACAACTAGGCATGGCTCTGTATAGTTCGTCTCTACAGATGCTGTCGTATGCCGCTTTGAAATCGATGTATAGATGGTGGGTATCGATTTCGACTTCTTGTGAAAATTTGATCGGTTGTGGACTTTCCTGGCCTAAAACCACACTGATAAGGGTCGATCAGGTTGTTGGTAAACTGTTTCAGGCGTTTACATATTACGTCGGAGGGGATCTTATATAGGGCGATGTTAAGCAGACTTATGCCTCTGTAGTTGGCGCAGTTTAGAGGGTCTAATTTTTTTTTGGATCGGGAAAACGATGCTGGGGTTCCATTCTTAGGCATACTTTCTTCCGACCAGACTCGGCTTATGAGTTGGTGGACGTTACTTACCAAGTCATCTCCGACGCCTTTATATGCTCGGCGGGAAGGCCGTCATTTTCGGCAGCCTTATTAAGCTTGAGTGTAGATATTGCTAACCTCACTTCACTCAGGTCTGGTTGATAGTTTTCGCTGTTGTTGCCAAAATTGAATGGTTCGTTCTGCCTGACAGTATAATACTGTTCGTCATCCCCGCTTAACAGTCTGCAGAAGTTGTTCTTCCACATCCTCAGCATCGACTGTATCTCAACTACGATATTTCCTTGTTCATCTCGACAGGGTTCTGTTCGAGCCTTGTATCCATGGTTTTGACCTTCTACACTTTTGTAAGACTTGCGAACATCGTTCCTGGGGTAGCACCTTGCTATCTCTTCGATCACGCGTTTTTCTTGCTCTTTTTTCTTCTTTCTGAAAATCTGGTGTTCTTCCCTTCTTCTCTGCCTAAAAACCAATATACAGTCTCCATCAATTCATCTCACCTGAGAGAACAAGTTTTTGAACATTTCTGACAAAGTTTTTCCGACTTTAGTCGTCCTCGGTTTGTTCATGAACGTTTACGTATTAGTCATTCCGGAAACTTGTAAATCGACAGTATTGACTGAAGTTAGCTTTATCGATAAGTTTGACGACAGTGGGCATATACTTAGCAAACTTTCACTTTATATTTGCTAAACACCCGTAGCAGATGTGTGTGTTTTTCTTTCTCGTCATTGCGTACAGCACGCAGTTCTATTCGTATTTCAAAAGTCATGTCTGCAGGTGATTGTTAAACTTTTGCTCGACTGCATTCGAGTTGTCATGCAAGATGCATTCAACTTTTAAATTCGCAACCCCATCATAGGTGGCAAGAAATTAGCAAAAATAAATCAAAAAAAAAAATCGATGAACAAGTTCACTAAAATGCCAAGGAAACTTATATTCCCCCGTCGTCCTCGTCGTCCTTACAAGTAACATACATACTTAGATACGTAACCTGGAACATAGATGCTTGTCTCTATGTACACTTCCTTTGCGAAATTCGCAAAAAGAACCCAAAAAAGTAAATATTCGCAAAAAAGCAGAAGAAAAAAAAACCAAAAATGTGAAAGACGCAAATGTGAGGAGAGAACATTTTCTAAGGCAAAATGAAGGCTTCTCACAATGAAACATGGCTGCCATGGTTGTGGTGGTGTTTCTTTTTTTCTGTATTTTAGTTTCATTATTTGGGACGGTTTTTTTTGGTGCCGTTGTTCAGCGGGGTTTGATGCGGCGTTGGTGGTACTAAGGGTAGTTATGAATTGTATGCTTTCACATACACTCAGCAGTACCTGGGGAACAGAGCGGCGAATTCTTTCACCACCACCCACCGCCGCTCGGTCGTGGTTGCTTCGATTCTTTAACGTGAAGCAGCAGCAGCCATCCCAAACTGGAATGGAAAATAATGAATTTTACTGTGAAAAAGTTGAGGGAATTTTCTGATTCTGTTGTTGTCGGATTCTGTGTGTGTGTGCAACTCTTGTTTTTTGGCGCTTCAAATGGGGGTGGAAAAATATTCCAAAAATGGCTGAAAGTAGTGTGTGTTTTTTTTTTTTTTTCTATTATTCTAGAGTCGGATGGTAGGTATTATATACTGATGTACAGTCGTGGAATGAGATTTGATTTTGAAATTAGAATTAGTTTTGGAACATCGGGTGTATAGTATTAAATTTGCTGGCCCGTATCCCTTTGAAGAAATTTTGAAATTTTAATTGAATTGGCATGTTCTGCCGAGGGGGAGGGAAGCTAGGGATAACTAACTCTCGCTATATTTCCCTCCCCCATGGTAAAGCATGCTTCGGGCTTGGGACGCACAGCCGGTTAGATGAGATCTATTTAAATGAATAACAAAAAAAATATTTAATTACATTAAAAATATACGATATCAACTATACGCTGTTGGGATTGCTGCTGAAATTCCGGTTTTTTAATATGCGAACGATTGGAGTAATGCAAGTAGATACAACTACATCAGATGGTTCTCACAAATTTGATTATGTACATGGAACTAATATGGATTTACTCCTTTTTTCCCTTGAATTGTAACATTAAGGGTTTGTCATTAAGGAATTATCAATTTTTTTTCTTTTTAAATAAAATGAAAGCTACATGAGATATCTAAAAAAAAAAAAAATTTATTGGCTTGAATTACTACCGAAACAGTTTTGAACGGAATTCGACTTCCTTCATATGTCCACCACTGAAATGTATGCAGCGGTCGATACCAATTTTCGATGACTCTGCAGCACATTTCGACCGCTATTTCTGGTTCAATATGGGCTCTGAGCTTCTCTACGTCGGCCTTTGTTAATTTTAATTTTTTTATTGTTAATTTATTGTTGGCATAAACCAATGGTTTAATGTAGCCCCATAAAAAAAACATGCAACAGTCGCGGATGGCCGAAGGAAGCGAAGATTTTACGTATTGGCCCCGCGTGACGTATCATTTTCCATAGTGCTATTTCGTAATGTACAAATATTAACGTTTTAACTTTTTTTCGATTCACTTCCCATCTTCAAAGTGCGCCATCGAGGGGGGAGTCAATGGTACGATGACGGTCACGATTTCACTTTTTCTCGGTTCACTTCCTATCTTTCGAGTGCGCCATGGAGGGGAATTTAACGGTAAGTTGACGGTAACGATTTCACTTTTTCTCGGTTCACTTCCTATCTTCCAAGTGCACCATAGAGGGGAATTCAACGGTAAGGTGACGGTAACGATTTCACTTTTGCTCTGTTCACTTCCCATCTTCCAAGTGCACCATAGAGGGGAATTTAACGGTAAGTTGACGGTCACGATTTCACTTTTTCTCGGTTCACTTCCTATCTTCCAAGTGCACCATAGAGGGGAATTCAACGGTAAGGTGACGGTAACGATTTCACTTTTGCTCTGTTCACTTCCCATCTTCCAAGTGCACCATAGAGGGGAATTTAACGGTAAGTTGACGGTCACGATTTCACTTTTTCTCGGTTCACTTCCCATCTTCCAAGTGCACCATAGAGGGGAATTTAACGGTAAGGTGACGGTAACGATTTCAATTTTCTCGGTTCACTTCCTATCTTTCAAGTGCGCCATAGAGGGGAATTCAACGGTAAGGTGACGGTAACGATTTCAATTTTCTCGGTTCACTTCCTATCTTTCAAGTGCGCCATGGAGGGAAATTTAACGGCAAGTTGACGGTCACGATTTCACTTTTTCTCGGTTCACTTCCTATCTTTCAAATGCGCCATAGAGGGGAATTTAAAAGTAAGGTGACGGTAACGATTTCAATTTTTCTCGATCCACACCCCATCTTTTTGCGTAAGTTTTATACGTGACCCACCGTCCGTCCATAAGAAAGCTACCTTCGCTTCAAAAACTCTAGGGGCGTTAATTGACACGATATCGACAGCCTGGTAGAACGTTTTTTTTTTGTTTTGCCAAAAGTGGCAAAGTAACTTCTACCACAGAATTTTTCATTATTTTTCAATAAATTTTCATTTTCTGCAAGACAGAGCGGTAAACTCGCCGTTTCTCTTCGGCACTTACACCGGCGATATGACGTAAACTTACTCAGAAACTTTCAGAAATCGGAAACTATCGTGTTGAGGACACAGTTGTCTAGGGTATCTAGGGATACGAGAAAGAACTGGCGGAAGATGGTGATCGTTGGACTAAGCAGACAGCCAATGGCGAGTAAAATTGTAGTAAAGTACCTTGGCATCTGCCTGGATCAGTACCTATATTTCTGTAGACATATAGAGGCTGCTCTGGCGTGAGCAAGTAAAGCGTCCTCCCTGACAAGACGATTGTTTTATAGTAATCGTCTTGGCAGCAGGGTAAAGGTGATTTGCTACATGTCCCTTATACTACTTACTTACATACTTAAGTGGCGCTACTGTCCGGAATGAACCTGGGCCTCAACAGAAAACTGCCTCCAGTTTCGCACTCCAAGATGTTTGAGGTCGTTTTCTTCTTGTGCGCGGCACTTAAGCTAAGGTCTTCCTCTACTGCGTCCGACGTCTGGCTGGGAATCGAAAACTCTGCGAGCCGGAGTATTGGTGTCCCTTCGTTCTACAGGTCCTAGCCATCTTAAACGTCCAATGCTGAGTTTTTTTTTACCAGGAGCACGTCGCTGTACATCTCGTACAGTTCTTGGTTGAATCTCCATAGCCCGTCAACGCCAACAGGGGCCGATGGGGATTTTTGACCAGTTGCATGTCGCTGTACAGCTCGTTGAATCTTCGTCTCCATACCTCATCAACGCAAACGGGACCGAAGATTTTTCGAAGAATTTTCGTCTCGAATCGATCAAGGATTTCTTCATCCGCGCTGTAAAGCCAGACTGGGATGGTCAGGTTCTTATATAGGATCTCCTAAGTAGTTTGAGTGAGTGCTTCACTACTGAGTTGCCTTCTTAGCTCGAAGAAACAGAGGTTGACAAGAGCAATTCTTCGTTTAATCTCTGACGAGAGGATGTTGTCAGAGTTGATAGCGGCGCCGAGGTAGACAAAGTCCCATACAACCTCAAAGTTATATCTGTCCATGGTAACGTTCTGTCGAATTCTTCGATTTTGTATGTCAGCAGCATATACATAGTCTTACCCTCCTCTACTACTTAACTCATTTTCGCCGCTTCCTCTTCTATACTAGCAAACGTTGCTATGACATCACGATGCCAATATTGTCGGCGTGTGCTAGTAAATGCACCGATATATGAAAAATTGTGCCTCTCTGTTGTTGGCTCGGGAGTTTTGCACAATCCCACGGCGCAAGGCCAAACCTGGTCAAACCTTTACACAATTGTTCGATATTCACGTGGAACCTATCCTCAACGGCGAATAAGTTGTGTCGACTCTCGCGATTCCATAAGAAAGGTCATGCGGAGTTCTGCCAGAGGCTATAGTCTGGTAACCATTGAATCAGGAGGAGAAATGACTTATCCTGATTGAAAGGTATGTCCCCTTGTGTGGGAGTGTTGTGGTGATTGTTGTTACCCGACTCCGCCAGAACGTATGGTATTTTAAGCTCTGTATAGTTGTTAGATTTATGCATACAAGAGGTGTATCCTCAATGGCGAATAAATTTTGTCGACTGTCGCGGTACTAGAGACATACGAAGAAGATCATGCTGAGTCTTGCCAGAGGCTATAGTCATGGAACAATGGGAATCAAAAGCCCCTAGTACATGACTTAGCCTGTTTGAAAGGTAGGTCCCCTTGTGGGTGTGCTGTAAAATCACCACAGCAACCCCACAATGGTACTCTTACCCGTCTTCGCGGAAACGTATGGTATTCTAAGCTCCATATGGGTGATAGACTTTAGGATACAAGACGTGTCAGATAGACCTCGGTCCTTAGAAGCAATAAAGTTCGTGCCTAACACATGATTTTCAAAATTCCACCAATGCAACATGTCCTGCGTTGGGGTGTCAACCAAGCTGTGATACAAAGGACTTTCCGTCGAAGGACTCCCATTTTCTTCGCAATACACCAGCCTGAACGTAAAGAGAATCCCATTGATCCGAAAATTCTTGACACTTTTTTATGGTTCTGATATATGGGCAGACCTACCGTTAAATAGGGGCTGTGAAAACTAGGTCTTCATGTTAAGCAAACTTTGCATTATCTGTCGTCGTATTTGAGGTAACTGGTCCGGTAGAGCTGCATCCGTAATCGGAACCGGAAAATTCATAGAGCAGAACTGCGACACACAACAACACCTTCACCTTCAATTTATTCTTAGGTTTGATTTTCTTGAGATCCTCTGGGTGTCTAGATTACCCAACGAGATACGCCATGAAATGCGTTCAAGTCCTTCGGTTTAATGGCTTGAAAGATTTTTTGTAAGCCATCGTGCATTCCTCGGAAATTACCGATTTGCATGTTCAACGACTGCAATTCATGGTGAAGCAAGTGCAAGTGCAATTCCATTTGCGATCGAATCGTTGCCCACATCAATAATATTAGAAAAAAAAAATTCCAGTACCACTAGCACTAGGTTCATCAGTGGCACGATGGTTAGTGCGATGAACTGCCACCCAGAAGATCTGAATTCGATTCCCAGCCGTAGCAACACCTCAATGATCTTTCACTGGCCCTCCTCTCGTGATGATCTTGCAAATTATCCGATTAGTATCAATTGCCAAGAGAAGCTTATCTCAAGTCCGCCGTTCGGAGTCACCAAAAAACAGGAGGTCCTGCCATCGTGCAAGAAGGTACACTCGCACACATGAATGGTTGTGAGAAAGCTCGGTCTTTGGGTACTAAAGAGTCTGTTGCGGCAAAATTTTTTATTTGTACTAGGGGCATCTTAGAAAAAAAATTCCGTCAGTTCCGCATCGTTCACTACTTTCATGAGCTTGTTGTAGACATAGTTTTGCTCCTCATTTAAAGGAGGAACCTGCCTTTGAAGCGCTTCTCTAAAAACCTCGGAATCATTTTGTGTTTCCCGTCACAACTCGTAAGTAAGTGCATCGTGCATGGTGCGTGGAGCCTTTCATACAATTTTTTCTTAAACCAAAAATTGGATGCCAAGCTATTCTTTCCATTTAATTGCCAATCGAAATTCAAAAATAATAAAATTGCAGGATGCATCCTACCTCACTTTTGTTTATTCCATACCTCAACGTCTCAGTCCTCGGGGTTTCTCATTCATATTCAAAAAAAAAAAAAAAAAAGTCTCCAGATCTTGAAGCACATGAGCACTAGCTCCAGAGAAAAATCATTAATCCGTCGTCACATAAACCAGTAAAAAGCTTACCAGTCCGTCCCGACAAGTTAAAAACCGACCTCCGCCACCGGCGACCTTTGAGTACAAATATGTAGCCGCCTGTCCGATGAGGTTTGTTTTCGTGGTCCATCCCGAATTATCTTACCAATGAACTATTGGGGGGGGGGGGGGGTATAACCTCTTTCTTGCTTCAAAATCACTGCAGTTACCGTTAATTACATATTTCTTGTAATTTTTGGAATTACCCACTCCCAGAACGATGACTCCTTAAACAGAAATTATTCATAAGTAATTATCATTCCTCACACAGGAGCAAATATACGCAAGTAGATAGGTACCCTATCACTACAAATATCCTGTAGTGTGCATTCCATACCAAGTTCCACCAATGGATACAAGTACTCTGAGTCAAAAATTCGAAATTCCTTCGGATGGGTGTAATTACCAATTCTTCCATCGTCCTCTGAATGTGTGGATTTAGAGTTCTGCTGCTCCCTACAGTGCGGGGTTACGATCAGGGATGGCCTCAAAGTCGTCGTCTTCTTCGTCATCGTCTTTTTCTTGTTCAAATATGAATAGGTACCTACGGACGAGGGAAAAAACCCACCACCAACACCACGATTGTGGTAGGAAAAAAAAAAAAAAAACGGACGAGTAAAACGTATGCAAAAGAAAAAAAAACAAAAAATTGTTCCACCCTCGGTCGGATTTGTTCTGCGGATTCGCAGCGTCTCCCTTATCGTTCGTGCATACACAGATACAGTCACGCGCATACATCCCGAGCGTGCACACACACACACACAAACTCAAACACTCAGCACATCATCGCTTCTCGCATTTACTTAACTTACGAAACGAAGGGAATATGGACGAACAAAAAAATTCCCTCTGAAACCTAGCTCCGCCCATTCTTATATTACAGCCCTCTCATTTTTTCATTCGAGATGTGTATTATAGACGTCGGAATTTGCTGGTGCTGCTGCCTGGATGTAGGATGTGGGATGTGGGATGTAGGATCCTTCTTCCCTCTTAGTCTAGAGCGCTGCGATGCTGTCAGTTTCTTTTTCTTTCTTTCCGTCTTCTTTTCTCGTCTTAAGGTTGGATTCCTTGCGCCTTTGTTGTTCCTTTGCTGATGCGAGGTTGTTTTTTTTTTTTTTTCTTATACCCTGGTTTCGCTTTATGTCCTTTTTTTTTGTTAGTTTGCTGGTTTCCAGTATCCATATCTTATCCCTAGGGAGTTGGAGAAGTGGAATTGTTTTTTTTTTTTTTTTTTGAAAATTTGACGCTAGAACTATGATGCGGTGTCCTTGTGTAGTTTTAAAATGCTCGGTTGGCGAATGCTCTGCTCCTGTGTGTATAGCGTCTAGTGTACGCTATATGCGCTATGTATATCCCGTTTTAATGTTTGAAGATGTATTTTGTTCTTCTTCTTCGAAATGTCTTGGGGAGCTTGGGTTGCTGTAGGTACAACGTTTGGTCATCCCGTATTGGGTTGGCTGGTGGTAACCTAATTGAGCCTTTTTTATATGTTTCTGCTTTTTGTGTCGTTGCACCGTTGTTGTGTGTCCTTGTTTTTCTTTGCTCGTTTTCTTCAAAAAAAAGAAAAAAAAAGTCGTTAGTTTTTCTTGTTTTCAGTTTAAAGGACGATACCCACTCGTGATGGTGTGTAAGTAATCCCTTGGTATGGGTGTTGTCTACCCTTTGGCGGTATATAATGAACAAAATATGAGTACCTACCTGTAAAGGATATAAAGGAGGCTGGAGGATTTTTTCTTTCTTTTATCATGCTAAAGCGGGGTACCTACGTATAGATGATTGTGTGTAGTCCTTTTGTGATATATAATTTAGTTATTTTTACGTAATAAGGACTCTTTGATGTAATGAGCTGGGAGCCTTGCGGAAGGAGCGCGGATATGTTGTGTCGTCTTTTATTCATCATCGATGTTTAGGGCAGGTTAAGTTGGGCATTGTTTAAGGAACAGAGGTTTTGTCTCTCAATTATGATGATCAACGCTGATGGCTCCATAGTTTCCCTCGTGTGATTATTTGAAATGGATAGGTGTAGGTAGTGGTGTTACGCACAGAAATGATACATTCTCGTGTCGCCATGTAGGCAGGAATGATTGGATAGTATAGTCATTGGTTTGGTTACCAATGTTAGCGGTTGAAAGATCGATGTGTCTTAAATGCTAAGTACCTCTATATTCATGGAAAGGGTACTTACAATTAAGGTACGATACGCGTCACACACTTGCATTTCGGATTTCTATAATTTATGTCGGTGTTGAGTTATTCAGATGCCGAACCTAAATTTGTCAAAACTTGTGCGAATCAGACCTGTAGGATATCGATTGTATAAAATCGAAGTTCAAGCCACAGGCGGATTAACTTGAAATTGCAGTTCTAGTACAGAACTGATTGGTGCCTTCCATACAACGAAATCCTTACGATATCGAGAGGGCCTGTTAGGATTTTGATCAAAGCTGAAATTGTGCAGACTGAAAACTACGTTCATGTGTCCCCTTAAAATTATTATACCGGTTTTTGAGATGACCAACCTTAAACAAATAAAAAAAAGTTCACCGATCACACAGAAATGAAATTAAAGCCTTCGCGTGCAATATCGGGACTTGCCAAAACTTAGGCTGAGATTTTAACATGAAGCCCTAAACACATTATCTCTCGGAAGCTAACTAATTTTCTTATTCTTACCGTAGACTGATTTACGACATTCAACCGCTTACAATACACATTTGATGCCAAGTTGGGGCAAAATTACAGAGAGGGTCAAAATCCTGCTTTCCGAAATCCTGTTTGCTAAAAATGTATTTCTAATGTTCAAGGCTGTTGAATTTAAGTAATGAGTTAACAAATTTAAATCCAAGTTTTTGACTTAAAAGACTCGTTTACCTATGCTAAGCTTTTTTTATGCGTGCATATGTACATTCACGATGGCAGAACCTCCTGTTGTATTCCTACTCCGAACGGCTGAGCTGAGATAAGCTTTTTTTGACCATTGAGAGGGACGCGATGGGTTTGAGCTGACTGCCGGTTGTTTGTATCCTTCCATTGGGGTACATCCGCTTTGATAAACTGTTCGTAACATAGAAAAATAATTTACCTAGGTATACCTACATGGATCTGCACAGAATTGCTAGCTGAGTCGATTTGGCCAAGTCTGTCCCTCCGTCAGAAATTATCTCCTGTCTGGTTTTATTGACCGAAACTGTTCTTTTCCTTTTAAAACAGAGAACACCAGAGCAGTCGAAGAGACTGGACTTTGAGGCGGTAACACCAGCATCCTTCAAACTGTAAGTTACCATCCGGTTTCTTGGATGAATGCTTCCCCACTAAGCCTACCTCCAGTAGGAAAGGCATTACCATTTGTGGTATTCAGATACTGACATTTGTTCATCTAGCTGGTTAAGCAACCAAGTCCCTCAGCCTATAATATTCGCAATACATTCCCAGAACGTTGACAGAGCATCCACCATGGCTTACTTTTTGAAAAACCGGCCCTGTTTTTGCATTTCTACCCCTGGTAATCTTACAAAAAAGTGAGATATACCCAAAGAAGCATTCATCTGTCCCTAAAACCCTTCTCCAGAAATGCTGTAGTTTTTGCAGATGTTCCCTTACGAAGGCCAGTCTTTAAAGCTTATTTGCATTTAATATGTACGCCAAGTCGTTAGCTTTAATCGTCTTAGAATCTCCTTCCCATAAACGTCGCTGGACAGTGCGCTCAGTGCTTGGATTCTTGGCCATCTAATACCGTTAGTCTGCAACATATTGAGGGTTCAAAAATATAAAAAAAAAATATTTGGCGCAACAGGCTTGTTAGTACCCAGGGCTTAGCTTTCTCATAACCGTTCATTTGTGCTTATGTACTTCTTGCACTATGGTAAGACCCCTTGTTTTCTGCCGAATCCGGATTCTTTTTTTTTAGCTTTTCTTGAAAATCGATACTACTCCGAAGATATGTCAGATCATCTCGAGAGGCGGGCCAGTGAAAAATCATTTAGGTATTTCTAAGGCTATGAATCGAGCTCAGACCTTCTTAGATCCACGAAGAAGGGGACCCTCTGCAATGAGCCAACTACAGAGCCATAACTTCCCTCAACATCGCTTACAAGATCCAATCTGCCGTGATATGTGAATGCCAGAAACCATTTACCAACAACCTAATCAACTTAATCAACCTTAGGCCAGGAAAGCCAACAATCGATTAAATTTTCACACTTTGCCAGATCCTGGAAAAAATCCAGGAAGTCCAAATCGATATCCACCACCTAATCATCGACTTTAAAGCCGCATTCGACAGCATTTATAGAGACGAACTATACAGAGCCACGTCTGGTTTTGGTATGTCGCCCAAACTTGTCCGTCTATGAACGATGACGATGGATTGAGCAAAACTCACGCATTGGACCTTTAAGATTACTAGGACATGTACGAACGGATGGATATCATTTCTTCGGTTCGCAGAGTCGCTGATTCCCAGCCAGACGTCGGATCAGTAGAGAAAGGTCCCGCATGAAGAGGAAGACCTCCGAGTTGTACTGCGACATGCCCCTAGTAATAAAAATTCAGCATTGGACGTTCATGTTTGGACATGTACGAATGGACTCTAATGCTCCGGTTCGCATAGTCGTTGATTCCCAGGCAGACGTCAGACGCAGTAGGGGAAAACCTCGCCTTAAGTGGCGCGCACAAGTGGAAACCGATCTCAATCAACTTGGAGTGCGCAACTGGAGGCAGTTGGCTAAGGACAGGGCTAATTTGACAGGCGTGTTGGTCGAGGCCTAGGTTCATTCCGGATAGTTGCGCCACTTTTGTAAGCAAAAAATTAAGAAACATAAGACTACACACATGCAAAGGTATGGAGAAGCTATGTTTTACGCCTTATATGGCCTTATAACGTCAGGTGTTTCATTTTTGTATACATAGACATAAAGACTGCCGTATAGACTATACGTTCTTCAAAGCTACAAGCTTTGGCACAGCAAAGATTTGTAGGAGATCTCTCTCCTCATAACGAATATATTCATCACACATGTTGGGAGAACAACCGACAAGACACGCTATATAGACAATACTCCTTTCAAAGCTGGAAGCTTTGGAATAGCGAAGACTTGTAGGAGATCTCTCTCCTCATTACAAATAATTTCACGGCACATGTTGGGAGAACAACCGACAAGACACACCGTATAGACGATACGCCTTTCAACGCTACAAGCTTTGGCACATCGAAGACTTGAAGGAGATCTCGCTCCTCATAACAAATATTTTCACGGCACATGTTAGCAGAACAACTGACAAGTCACGCAGTTTCTGCTTATAGACACAGAAACACTGTCGATCTAACAACGACACGCACAATGCAAAAGCAAAATCATTGTTGCTACAGATCAAGCAAAAAATGGAACGAACTTCCAGAAGATGATTTCCACCAATGTATACGATCTTGAACAGTTCTAGAGCAAAATCAATAAATATCCGCAATCATCATATCAGGGAGCTCCTGGAGCGTTATAGGTTCGCCTATGGTTCAAAACCCAGAAAAATCTCTGAATGAAATAAAGTCTTGCAGACCAATTTTGCATCTTCTAATTGTTTCAAAAGTTTTCGAAAGGCCGCTTACACCCTATTTTTGATCAAAAACGCCTTCAAACTGACCATCGATTCAGGCTTAGAAGTAAGCATTCGACGAACCTCCAAGTATATCGAATTATTAATTATATCAATAGTTTGGAAGGAAGCTTTGAGAAAAGGCTTTAAAAGACATTTGGTCTGCCGTTTATTTTGACTTCTCGCGCCATAAAACTTTAAGCACAAATTTAGAAAAGTTCTGCCTGAACAATTCTACAAAGTCCTCGTATCGTATCTTCAGAATAGAAATAATGGCAGGTGTACCACAATGAAGAGTCCTCGGACCACTCTTGTACTGGCTATTTCTACGTGATATGCCACAATCAAACGGCACAACAGTTGCGACGTTTTCTGATTATACTTGCAGTTTGCGCAACAGTTAATGGGACGAGCATGAAACTACAAAACGCTCTTAAGTAGGTCAACAAGACCAAATCTGTTCATGTAGGATTTTTAGTGAAAACAAAAAAAGTTGCCTGTATTTATAAAAGCTGTTCAAGTCCTTTGCAAATGAAGCGAAATATCTCGGATTGAGTTGCAATACATGTACAAAATGGTGGTGGTTTAAGCGCACTGCTGTGAGCCTGAGCATGCGCTGACAGTTCTCGTAGTGTCTTAAAGAAGATTTCCACCTACAAAAAAAACCCTCTCAATTCAAAAGTGTCATTTGAACATATCCATGCATTTTAGTAACCTTTTTTGATTTCATTTACACGGCTCAAGGTCCAACCAGAATGCCTTTCTGCAGTTGGTATCTGGTATTGCTGTCCAAAGAGAGATACATTTCTTGCATTATGTTGCCCTTCATTCAACTAAAGCTGCAGATTCATGAAGATACACATTGTGTAAGCGCTTACGGGTTGCCTTGTTCTTTACTTCTGGCTCAGATTCAACCATCAGCTACAGAGATGCATTCTGGGCGACCCTCTTAAATTGAATTACAGTCTTCATTTCTTGTATGAAATCATTTTCAAGATTTACACGAATTTATTTGCACATTCTTACGTCCAAAGTAAAATTTGAAGATTAGATGTACAGGCTTATCGGGAGTAAATTTTCCCGGAAAACTTTTCCTATTCAGCAATCTGATTCACATTGCTGCTAAGGGATATACACCCCGGAAAATTTACTCGCGATACGCCTGGTATTCTCATATTAAAAAAAATTCTCTGTAACCACTTTTTGAAATAATTTACAATAATTAAGTTGACCTCAAACACATCCACAAAATCATTTTTATTGCTGATAATATGCAACATCATAGCCTGGACAATCACCATTGTATGATCACACGACATGAGGCGGATTTAAGAAGTACTTCGGGGAAAATTTCCCTTAGATGCCGTTAATATATGAAAATGCCGCTGATAGTCAGGCCTATCGCGAATAAATTTTTCATTTTATTGCTGATAATATGCAACATCATAGCCTGGACAATCACCATTGTATGATCACACGACATGAGGCGGATTTAAGAAGTACTTCGAGGAAAAGTTCCCTTAGATGCCGTTAATATATGAAAATGCCGCTGATAGTCAGGCCTATCGCGAATAAATTTTTCATTTTATTGCTGATAATATGCAACATCATAGCCTGGACAATCACCATTGTATGATCACACGACATGAGGCGGATTTAAGAAGTACTTCGAGGAAAAGTTCCCTTAGATGCCGTTAATATATGAAAATGCCGCTGATAGTCAGGCCTATCGCGAATAAATTTTTCATTTTATTGCTGATAATATGCAACATAATAGCTTGGACAATCACCATTCTATGATCACACGACATGAGGCGGATTTAAGAAGTACTTCGAGGAAAAGTTCCCTTAGATGCCGTTAATATATGAAAATGCCGCTGATAGTCAGGCCTATCGCGAATAAATTTTTCATTTTATTGCTGATAATATGCAACATAATAGCTTGGACAATCACCATTCTATGATCACACGACATGAGGCGGATTTAAGAAGTACTTCGAGGAAAAGTTCCCTTAGATGCCGTTAATATATGAAAATGCCGCTGATAGTCAGGCCTATCGCGAATAAATTTTTCATTATATTGCTGATAATATGCAACATCATAGCCTGGACAATCACCATTGTATGATCACACGACATGAGGCGGATTTAAGAAGTACTTCGAGGAAAATTTCCCTTAGATGCCGTTAATATATGAAAATGCCGCTGATAGTCAGGCCTATCGCGAATAAATTTTTCATTTTATTGCTGATAATATGCAACATAATAGCTTGGACAATCACCATTCTATGATCACACGACATGAGGCGGATTTAAGAAGTACTTCGAGGAAAATTTCCCTTAGATGCCGTTAATATATGAAAATGCCGCTGATAGTCAGGCCTATCGCGAATAAATTTTTCATTTTATTGCTGATAATATGCAACATCATAGCCTGGACAACCACCATTGTATGATCACACGACATGAGGCGGATTTAAGAAGTACTTCGAGGAAAATTTCCCTTAGATGCCGTTAATATATGAAAATGCCGCTGATAGTCAGGCCTATCGCGAATAAATTTTTCATTTTATTGCTGATAATATGCAACATAATAGCTTGGACAACCACCATTGTATGATCACACGACATGAGGCGGATTTAAGAAGTACTTCGAGGAAAAGTTCCCTTAGATGCCGTTAATATATGAAAATGCCGCTGATAGTCAGGCCTATCGCGAATAAATTTTTCATTTTATTGCTGATAATATGCAACATCATAGCCTGGACAATCACCATTCTATGATCACACGACATGAGGCGGATTTAAGAAGTACTTCGAGGAAAAGTTCCCTTAGATGCCGTTAATATATGAAAATGCCGCTGATAGTCAGGCCTAACGCGAATAAATTTTTCCGGGAAATTTTCCCTTGTCAACAATGGAAATCAGAATGGGAAAAGTTTCTCGGAAAAAATAAAATTTTCCGGGAAATTTTCCCTTGTCACCAATGGAAATCAGAATGGGAAAATTTTCTCGGAAAAAAATTCATTCGCGATAGGCCTGACTATCAGCGCTCTTTTCATCAATTAACGGCATCTAAAGAAACTTTTTCTCGAAGTATTTACTTCTAAATTCCGCCTGATGTCGTGTGATCATGCAATGGTGGTGTTCCAAGCTATGATGTTGCATATTATCAGCAATAGATGGCATGCAACCCCATATTGGAATTGCCACAACATCGTGGTAGAATGAGTGGATATTTTTGCATTGTAGAACGAGGGTAGTTGGGCAATGTCCAGCCTATGTTGCTTTTAATATATGAAGGGGCCATCAATTCTGTTTATTTTACATCCCGATGGTAACCATCGGATACTGGTATCATCCAACTGGATTGAATTGGTAGACTTATAAGTGCGAGTGTTCGCCGCAGAAAAAAAAATAGAGAAAGGTAAAAACATGGGCCTAGCCATGATGTCTTCGCAATTGGTTGTTTCAAAGCAATAATAACAACGAATGCTTCCAATACAGGTGGGCCTCACTTAACACGTACTTTCTTTAGCACGGCCTTGTTTTAACACGGTTCACTTTTTGCGACATATTTTCATTTAACACGGTTCAAAGCCTTGTTTAACACGTTTTCTGAAACATTTTTTTTTAAATATATACATATATACATACATATAAACATACACTTTATTCCTTATCCATACTTGCTGTGTTTCTAATAATATGTACCTACAATAGGGGGTTCACCATATTAACTGTGGCTGTGGCACGGCCAACGCGATGATATATGTTTGCTCAGTTAAATTCTTCTATTGACTAGGACGGTAGGTACAGAATTTGTAGGAGATTCAATAACATAAGTGATTGTGATTTTCAATCGTGTTAAAAGGTTTGTTTTTTTTTTTAAATTTGGTTCATTTTCAAGCCTTTATTCACAAATGGGTATTCTAGATTTTGAATATGTCAGCAAAGAAAGATAAACAGCCGCTTAAGAGAAACGTTATTTCTTTCGAAGCAAAGATACAAATTCTGGATCGTTTATCCAATGGTGAAAATGTAACTGCAATTGCAAAAAGCTTAAAATCAAATGAAGCTTCAGTACGCACCATTAAAAGAAATGAATTGGCAATAAGGAAAGCTGTAGCTGATGGTTCTAAAACATCCATAAAACATTCCAGTCGACTGCGCCCGTCAATAATGGAAGAAATGGAAAAAGCGCTAAATATTTGGATTGAAGATAACTGTCAAAAGAGAATTCCTTTGAGCAAACAAATCATCAAAGAAAAAGCACTGAGAATTTTTGAGCATTTAAAGAAAAGTGGAGAACCCTCTGTAAGCGCAGGCTTTTCGGCAAGTAATGGCTGGTTTGAACTTTTCAAAAAAAAGATTTGCTATTCACAATCTAAAAATACAAGTAGAGTCGGCATCGGCTGATGTTGAAGCTGCTAAAACGTACCCAAAAGAAATTCAAAAATTTATCGATGAACAAGGATACGTACCAAAGCAGGTATTTAATGCAGACGAAACTTTGGACTTTGGTGGAAAAAAATGCCGGACAGAACTTTTATTTCAAAAGAAAAAAAGACTGCACCTGGATATAAGGTATCCAAAGACCGAATAACACTTCTTTTGTGCGGAAATGCATCAGGTGATTTTTTGGTCAAACCAATGCTGATTTATAAATCACTAAACCCTCGTGTCCTCAAGGGCATAGACAAGAGCACATTACCGGTTTTCTGGAGGGCAAACTCGATGGCTTGGGTTACTGGAGAGCTATTTAAAGAGTGGTTTTCAAATTGTTTTGTGCCAGAAGTAGAAAAATAGTTTAAAAGGCTAAATTTGAACTTCAAAGCTCTGTTGTTGTTAGATAATGCTCCTGGTCACCCACAAAATTTGGCTCATCCTAATATCAAAGTCATGTTCTTACCACCTAATACCACTTCATTGCTCCAGCCAATGGACCAAGGTATAATTTATACCTGCAAGACCTATTATATCAGGACTTCATTGCGGTGGGTTTTAAATCTTACAGAGTCTAAATCCATGGATGTTACGAAAGCATGGAAACATTATTCTATTAAGGACTGCATCCAAATCGTATCGCAATGCTTAAAGGAGCTAAAAAAGTCAACATTAAATGGATGTTGGAAAAAACTTTGGTCGGCAGCAGTCGAAAAAGAACAAGAGATCGAATCGAGAGAAGCTGAATTTGCTGAGATCTTAACGCTTGCGCATTCAATCGAAGGCGAAGGATTTGAAGACATGTCAACCGAAGACATTCATGGTTTATTGCAGGACACGGAGTTAGAAGAAACCGAATTAATTGACATGATTGCACAAAACTCTAACAAACAGAATTCCAGTAGCAGCGAAATAGAAAGTGAACCTGACGAGATAACAGTGAGGGACTTAACACATGGAATAGGCCTCGCATTAAGCTTGGAGTCTTTTTTCTCAAGTGCAGATCCTTCAATTGAACGGCGACTGAAGTTTAAAAGAATTAAGCCAATCATCCGTTCATGTTATGAAGTATTGAAAGCATTCGTTGTTATTATTGCTATTAAACAACCAATTGGGAAGACATCGGTGAGGCATTGTGACAAGCAATATGCGCTCATGCTCCAACGGCTGACTGACATCGCTGCGGAACGAAATATCGATACCTTTCCGGAAAAAATGTACTAAGCGAGATTTTTAAAATTTGTTCATTTTGTAAATATTAATGATAGAAACCCCAAACCAAGACCAAATCGCAGCGCTTGCATAAATTATAAGGGCAAGTTAAAAAGTAATTTTCTGAAATTGTCGCTTCGTACATTTTTCCGGGATGTTATCGATATCATTATAGTCAGTTTCAGAGTCCTTCATTTCAACACCAATTAGGACACATAGATTGTCAGAGGCTCACTTCAAGTATACCCGGAGGTCCGACAATTGCAAGCAGCTTACATCATTTTATTGCTACTGCGCAACAAGCACTTGTCCAACAAACACAGTCTCAACTAGAAGCACCGGCGAAATCAGACAATTCAATGCCAAGAGCCTAGGCCAGTCCCCGCACAACTTTGTAGAACGGATGACTTATATTTGAAAATTATCAAGTCGCCTGCAACTGATGTGCTGGGTTTCTTTTGTCCACCAACAAGAAACCTCTGATTTGGCTATGAATGACGAAGAATGGTCGCACCCAAAAAATAGACCTAGGGTTGATCGTTGAATGTGAAGATGCGGCAACTGATCTTTATAAGCAAAGTAGGAAGGAAGATCACCGGCTTTTCAGAAAGAAGAATGGAGAATCAGGTGGATGCTTCTTCGGTTCGATTGCTTACGATTCATGTCGCCTTTAGGGGTGCAAGAGAAGTGTACTAAAATAAGTCATCCTGGGTGCAGTACAATATTCCCCAAGGAATGAAGTCCGGTGTGGCTAAATGCCAAAAACTGAAAGATCCCGCAGGTCAAATTTCCATTTCGAAATCAAAATTGGTCGTGGAGGGCACAAATCACCGAGATCTTGAAAGCAGTAAGCTCTAGGATGAAGTTTTTTTTTTTTTAAAAGCCGGTGAAGTATTGTTTCTTCTTTCTCTTCATACAGCCTCTGCAGAAGTTGTTCGAACGAAGACCTTACCTTTCTGCGTGCCTACCTATCAGACAGTGTCCACTGAAGAAATCATTGAAACCTATTTATGGTCTAGCGGGTAAGATCGATCCTTTGAATCTTCTAAAATGCAGCTTTGGTAAAATTTGCTTCGTAACTTGACACGTCATACTCCATCTGAGATTTGATTGCAGCTATAGGAATACTAAGTTCGCCCGTGTCGTGTAGAATTGGAAATTTAGTCACACGTCTGGCGAGATCGACGGGCTCAGTGGCGCGATGGTTAGTGCGATGAACTGCCGAGCACAAGGTCTGGGTTCGATTCCCAGCCGTAGCAGCACCTACCTAAATGATTTTTCACTGGCCCTCCTCTAGTGATGATCTGACAAATCAACCGAGTTGTATCTCAAATTCGCCGTTTGGAGCCGCCATGAAATAGGAAGTCCCGCCATTGTGCAGAAAGAACACACGCAAACATGAATGGTTGTGAGAAAGTTCGGTCTTGGGTACTAACGTGCCTGTTGCGCCAAAAATCCTCAGCCTTATAGATCATTAGAATGTCACTATGCCCAGAGGTGAATGTTAAACAGCTTTGGAATATCTTGCAGATGTAATCAGTAATTCAGGGTTGTCTTTGAATAGGCGGATGTTAAACTGCTTTTTGGCATCTTTTGCAGAGATGACCGGCAATCTAGGGTAGTCTTTGATTGTGGTCTTTGAATTTGTTAAGACTGATTCGAGGGTTTCGATGGCCGCTTAGTTCTTCGAGAAAATGCTTATTTTCTTGGCAGATATTACATTCTCTTTCAGCCAAGACGAGGCTTTTTGGTCGCCATGAGTTCCACCTTCAACACACTGCAATGATCGGGAAGATGGTAAGATAGGCTTAGCCTGTCGGAAAGGACACTGCCACCCACTCCGTCATTTGTTGTGGAGCCATTTTTCACAGGCTCGTTACTCTCCCATGACGATCTGTCTGGGCTTGTGACCTGGAAACTCTTTTCAAAGTTTAACCTTGTAAGGGTTTAATCAGTGTTTTCAGGAATATCTGTGTGTTCGCTTAGAATTTTTGAGTGTCCAGTTTGTATATTCGACCACTGTTGGATGGCTTTAAGATGAATGGCTAAGTTTGCTTCCATTTGCTTGCCGAAAATATCAAGGGGTTGTAGGTGAAAAATACTGTCTAGAGCTGCTGAGGGTGTTGTAACGATACACAAGCACGCAGTTCTTTGCACCTTTGCTAGTTCTTTGCTGCTTATAGCTATCTTTAGCCCTATCCACCATATTTCTACTCCATAGAGATATATCGATGTTATAACTGAAATGTAGAGCCAATGCGTGATAGAAAGTTGCATTCCCCATTTCATGCCTACGACTGTTTTTGAAGTTTCGTTCCTCTTTCTGTTATGGTCAGCTTCCACTTAAGCTTACGGCCCAAAATAAGTCGCAGGTATTTTGCTTTGTCTGAGCAGGCTTGTTCGGTTCCGGGGGGTCAACGTGAGGATTATTATATTTTTTTTAACTTTTAAACTCATTTTTTATTTATTTAAAATATTAACTTACTACTAGACAAAAATGCTTAAATCTAACTTATCAATAACTGGTTTACTTAATCTAACTTATCGGCCCTTAGTGGGCGCTGTAAGCTTATATTTAGCTTTTTATTTTGCCTTTAGGCTTAAATTTGTCGGTTTTTTGGTTTTATATTTAATTTTTAATTACAAAGAAAAAATAGAAAACTTTGTTTAGTGACTTTTTTTGTTTTATATAAAAGCTTATTCTAGATTATATATAACTTAAGACTACTTAACCTACTTAAGCCTAACTTAAGACTACTTAACTACTTAAACCTAACTTAAGACTACTTAACTACTTAAGCCTAACTTAATTATAATCGGGGTGGTGAGCCCTCGTTGCGCATGCCCCGAGGGGTCGCCATCCTGATTGCGTCTTTCGGTCCCACGGCAGCCTGCGTTCAACCGTATTGTACGCCAATATGGTGCAAAAGCCCCGCCCGAGACCTTGTTCCTAATTTCAAAATCTTAAACATGAAGTTGGACTTAAAGTCCGCAAAGTACTGAGGAAGTGCAGAACCACCTTCCTCTTATAGCCACCAGAATTCAGTGCGCTGTTTTGCAGCGTCGATCCTGTCGCGATCCGATACCGCCGTGCTAAAGCGGAGGAGTTCCGGAGCATTGTCTACGTATCCACGACGGGATTAGCCGTTTGTCCCGCGCGTCACGATAGCGGTGGTATAAAACCGGGATACCGTTCCTGTCTTGTATTAACCCTAACGAATCGATGTAAATGAATGCCTCTGGTGGAATAAAGCCGGACATGAGCGCACTCTCCATGTACAAATCATTTTGATAATAAGCCCCAAAGATCAGGCTGTTGTCGCTACTCATCGCCCTTGAAGCGTGCCTTCGAGTCACCTTAATCAGGAAATTGTCAATTCTATTCAACTGAACCCCATTGTATAGAACCTCGTTGCGATAATATTTTATGAACTCGGAGTCCGGCGTTCGGTACAATCCTAAGCAGGATCGGAGACAACGTCTCTCAAACAGCCGTATCCTTTCCATGTAGGATGGTGATACATTGAACCACACGGGACAACCGTAAGCGATGATCGGCCTTATGAGGGCCATGTAGCAAATGACTTTCACCCTTGAATCAAGTTGACTGCTATGAAACAATCTTCTTGTCAGAGCATAAGCCCCCCTAGCCCTGGCCAGACAAGCATCCACATTTTTATATACATTTCTCACCGCCAACGGCCGTCCATGCTGTCCCAGGATACACAATTTTTTCCAGTTCTTTCTGGTATCGTAAGAAGCCCTCTGCACTGGGGTCCTGAACAGAATCGTTTCGGTTTTTTGGAAATTGATCTTCAATTTCCAATCATCGCAATATCCCTTATTGTGATCAAAGTCACGTTGCAAAAGTATGTTGATGACTCCGATTTTCGGACCTGATCTGTACGCCACTAGATCATATGCGTACGCTATAGCGTGTCTGAGAGAACCTACAAGATCACTTGTATAAATGTTAAACAATATCGGGGAGTTCGCCGCCCCCTGCTGTAAACCGTTCTTAATTTCAAAGACTTTACTCGAAGTTACGTTGCCACATTTGACAACGAAATTCTTTCCCATAAGCATTTCATAAATCATATATAGCATGGGTTTACGCATGCCCAGTCTGGTCAGCTTGTAGAAAAGCCCCTCTAACCATACGGTGTCAAAGGCCTTCTCAAAGTAAACCAGACAGGCCCCTGTGCATTGTCCTTTGGATTTATTCCATTGAATGTCGGACACTAGTTTCGACGCGGCATGAATGGTGTGATGCCTCGCTCGAAAACCAAACTGATTTTCCGGAATAATTTTGTTTTCCTCGACCCACTTAAGCAGAGCCCTATTGACTATTTTCTCAAATACCTTGCTTACATTCGGCAGAAGGCTTATTGACCGAAGATTAGCTGGGTTTGTTTTTTCCTTGCCCTTTTTGGGGATAGGATGTACCACCGCCGTTTTCCAGTGCACCGGATAATGTGCATTATTCAGTGCATTGTTAAACAGGGTGGTGAAGATATCGACTGCTTCTATTGGCAGATGCCAAGGTATTTGACTTCACTTCTCTGGGCCAACGGCCGTCCATGCTGTCCCATGATACACAATTTTGACTTATTCAATGAGCCAGTCCTGTCCTGCCGACTTTTTTTTTTTTTTATTGATACCAAGATGTCCAGGAGTTCATCTTTTTGCACGAACAGCATCAGGCTATTGGCGACTATGCCATTGGAAGGGTTTTCGTCAATGAATACGGAAAAACCGTGATTCTCAGATCGCCAAGCTTGAAGTTCAGTGCGCAGATAAAAGTGTGATTCAGAAAGGCTCTTTCCTCAATAGTTGGGTGTTCTTCTTGACTTATTCAATGAGCCAGTCCACGCGTTTGGCAGCCATCTTTGTGACAATGTTGCGATCGAATTTGTTGGAGAACCACTTTGTTTCATGTGACGCAAAATATTCATACGGCAGGAGAACAGTCCCTGGCCCACTTCGGTGAACAAACGGTGAATTAAATCGGTGTTAGGCCATCTTTAAAGCGTGGTAGACTACTTGTGAGAATTGTTGAGAATCTCTCCTTCCAAAATGTATGCAGCACCACTGGCTAATCCAGCCAGAGTTTCCAAATAGCCACAGTAGCCGCTCATGTTTTCAATGACAAACACACGACGCTTCATGCCCTGATCCGATTGACGTTTGCGATCGTAGATTTCAGTTATTTCGTTTAGACCAGTATCACAACCCAATGGGAATTCAGTTCCAGGATCGTTATTCGAGATGATGGATGAAATCACAACCAAAGGAATACAGAATTCGGAAAAGTTAAGACGTTGATCGATGATTTGTCCACAGGCGTGGTAGGCTTTGAATAGTCCAATAATGAGAAGACCATGGATTTTAAATTCTTTGAGACCATCAGTAATCTCCTGGAATTCACCATCTGGAAGAGTTCGCTTTGTACCTAAGAATGCAACTCATTGACCAACCTAACCAATCACTGAGGCTAATACCATTTCCTTAAAATTTTTTATTTAGACCCTCAATACCATCATGCGTATACCTAGGACTGTGCCATAGTTACCCTGTGGCAGTTACGTGCAAATGAGAGCATAGCAGCGTTTATGCTAGAAGCAGGTGCACCAATATACATTCCACCTAGCCTGTAGCCTTCAATGCCCTTGCCGCTGGCATCGAGGGACTTCTTTGATGGCTTTAAGCGAGTCAACCTGTATGTATGTCTCCAAATTAATTTGGAAAGAACGACCACGTAGTTTAACTGCCAGATTTCAGTTTTTATCTTCCATAGCCTCTGCGGCGGCCTTAGTACGTTCATCCAAGGAGTATAGAACTACATAGGGTACGCATTTCACACAACGAAAATTTACTATGTGGCGGACGGCCTCAGTGGCGCGATGAACTGCCGCGCAGAAGGTCTGGGTTCGATTCTCAGCCGTAGAAACACCTTAAATGCTTTTTCACCGACGCTTTTATCGCGATGATTTGACAAATCATCCGAGTACTATCAACTGTCAAGAATAGCTTATCTCAACTTGGCCGTACGGAGTCGGCATAAAACAGGAGGTCTCGCCATCTTGCAAGAAGTACACACTCGCATATGAATGGTTGTGAGAAATCTACTCCCTGGGTACTAACGAGCCTGTGGCGGCATAAATTTGTATTTTTTTTGTTGGGGAACTGATATGGATACCCCAGTGCTCACATTGGGGCCCCAGCATTTAACACGAGCATAGCCGAACGACAAAAATTTCCCTCGTACTTATCGCCCGCGTCTGAAAAGGCTGTGAAGCTTGCTTTATGTACTCTTTGTATCAACGTACTTCATCAATGGTACCAGAACCACTTGTTTGCCGCCAAATGAGACAACACATGGTGCACTGGTCTTAGTGGCTTCCATCGAAGTTAGAACAGCTTGAGCCACCCATACGACAGCGATCTTATGCACTTTGATTGCCACCACATTGCACATGACCAAGGACAGTGATACGGGTGTCCAGTTGCAAACTATCTACAACCACCTTCTTGATGTTTTCAGCTGCGATTGCCTTACCTTAACGATCGGTAGCACCTTCGGCAATGGTAAGAAATCGGCCCATGATGGACCGAAGACCTCTTTGGAATTGGACCTTCAGTGTAACGCTGATACTGATTAGCAAATTTGAAAGCCTTCCAGTGACAGTTCTATACTCCTGGTCGTAGCTTCATTGCTACAAGGAATTGGACCTTCAGTTTAACGCTGATGCTGACTAGCAAATTTGAAAGCCCGCTAGTGACAGCTCTATACTTGAGTTTAACGCCGAGACTGATTGGCAAATTTGAAAGCTTTCCAGTGACAGCTCTAAACTCCTGGACGTAGCATCTTTGCTACAAGGAATTGGACCCTCAGTTTAACGCTGATGCTGACTAGCAAATTTGAAAGCCCGCTAGTGACAGTTCTATACTCCTGGACGTCGCTTCATTGCCACAAGGAGTTGGACCTTCAGTTTAACGCCGATACTGATTGCCAAATTTGAAAGCCTGCTAGTGAAAGCTCTATTCTCCCGGTCGTAGCTTCATTGCTACAAGGAATTGTACCTTGAGTTTAACGCCGATACTGATTGCCAAATTTGAAAGCCTTCCAGTGACAGTTCTATACTCCTGGTCGTAGCTTCAATGCTACAAGGAATTGGACATTCAGTTTAACGCTGATGCTGACTAGCAAATTTGAAAGCCCCCTAGTGACAGTTCTATACTCCTGAACGTAGCTTCTTTGCTACAAGGAATTGGACCTTCAGTTTAACGCTGATGCTGACTAGCAAATTTAAAAGCCTTCTAGTGACAACTCTATACTCCTGGACGTCGCTTCATTGCCACAAGGAGTTGGACCTTCAGTTTAACGCCGATACTGATTGCCAAATTTGAAAGACTTCTAGTGACAGTTCTATACTCCTGGATGTAGCGCCTTTGCTACAAGGAATTGGACCTTCAGTTTAACGCTGATGCTGACTAGCAAATTTAAAAGCCTTCTAGTGACAACTCTATACTCCTGGACGTCGCTTCATTGCCACAAGGAGTTGGACCTTCAGTTTAACGCCGATACTGATTGCCAAATTTGAAAGCCTGCTAGTGACAGCTCTATACTCCTAGACGTAGCATCTTTGCTACAAGGAATTGGACCCTCAGTTTAACGCTGATGCTGACTAGCAAATTTGAAAGCCCGCTAGTGACAGTTCTATACTCCTGGTCGTAGCTTCATTGCTACAAGGAATTGGACCTTCAGTTTAACGCTGATGCTGACTAGTAAATTTGAAAGCCCGCTAGTGACAGCTCTATACTCCTGGACGTAGCTTCATTGCTACAAATAATTGGACCTTGAGTTTAACGCCGATACTGATTGCCAAATTTGAAAGCCTGCTAGTGACAGCTCTATACTCCTAGACGTAGCATCTTTGCTACAAGGAATTGGACCCTCAGTTTAACGCTGATGCTGACTAGCAAATTTGAAAGCCCGCTAGTGACAGTTCTATACTCCTGGTCGTAGCTTCATTGCTACAAGGAATTGGACCTTCAGTTTAACGCTGATGCTGACTAGCAAATTTGAAAGCCCCCTAGTGACAGTTCTATACTCCTGAACGTAGCTTCTTTGCTACAAGGAATTGGACCTTCAGTTTAACGCTGATGCTGACTAGCAAATTTAAAAGCCTTCTAGTGACAACTCTATACTCCTGGACGTCGCTTCATTGCCACAAGGAGTTGGACCTTCAGTTTAACGCCGATACTGATTGCCAAATTTGAAAGACTTCTAGTGACAGTTCTATACTCCTGGATGTAGCGCCTTTGCTACAAGGAATTGGACCTTCAGTTTAACGCTGATGCTGACTAGCAAATTTAAAAGCCTTCTAGTGACAACTCTATACTCCTGGACGTCGCTTCATTGCCACAAGGAGTTGGACCTTCAGTTTAACGCCGATACTGATTGCCAAATTTGAAAGCCTGCTAGTGACAGCTCTATACTCCTAGACGTAGCATCTTTGCTACAAGGAATTGGACCCTCAGTTTAACGCTGATGCTGACTAGCAAATTTGAAAGCCCGCTAGTGACAGTTCTATACTCCTGGTCGTAGCTTCATTGCTACAAGGAATTGGACCTTCAGTTTAACGCTGATGCTGACTAGTAAATTTGAAAGCCCGCTAGTGACAGCTCTATACTCCTGGACGTAGCTTCATTGCTACAAATAATTGGACCTTGAGTTTAACGCCGATACTGATTGGCAAATTTGACAGCCACTACATCCACGAAGCACTGTTTTTGAAAGAAAATATTTATGACTTGTACACGTTGTTTCTCGAATGGAGCAGTGATTTGAGGTTTTACGACACTTCTGTAAAGCTCACAATTTGTGAGAATCCCTATCGAAAATGCCTCTGCCATATGCGTTCAAAACTTGCATTGTTGAGAAATTAATCACGTCATTCTCATGGTCAATTGCTGCGGATGTTAGTTTGTCGAATATCAGAAATCTGCCTCCCAGGTTGATGAATCCTGCGGTTGTAAGCCAATCGCAATGCAGTTTAAGTCCTCACTAAGCTAAAACCATACTATTCGCATTCACCTGCCCCACTGATGACGGTTGAAATTTCAAACCTGTGATCATGTAAATTTTACAGAAATCTGATTTGGTTACTTGTAAGGTCACGCAACCCACTCGGACTAAAATTTACCTCCGAATTATGCGTGACAAAATAAAACCAGTGCAGTGCACATAAAATGATTTCACTTCGCACATATTATGTTCTATAAATCCTACCAACTAACAGACCTGTTCAACTAACAGATCTGCTCATTCCACATTCTCCTCGACACATCATCCCTCTTTTGAATTGATTTGCTCTTCGTTGAAGTGAAATTCCCAAATTCACCAGTGCAAAGGGAAATTTTCTCTTTGACTTCAGTTCCACTCAATTTTGAGTGAAATTAACTTCCTTCATAAATTCCTTCAACCTAAAGCTGATGAGAATGTCCTGCCATACAGCAGCAACTCTTCATAGAGCCACCAAACAGTCCTCACAAAAACTGAACGAACCGAAGAGAGTGTACCTTGCCTATCTGCGTTCCTCATCATTTTAATACTTATTTACACATGATATTGTTAGTCATATTCGTCGTTTCCACATGCGAATGCTATGCAGGAGCAAGGAACCCATACGAGGGAGAAATCCCCCATGTCCACATAAAAAAGGGGTCACATTCATTCACAAAATTTGGGTTTTTCTGCCTACTCTCCACCCTGCCCCATGCTGGCAAGCGAAAGTGCAGTCGAAAATAAACACGAAAAATCTACTCCTGTTCTATAACAGGACAATATGTGTAGTTATCATTTTTCCTTCCTGCTGCTGGTGCTCCAATATATCTAGCTTAGCCCATTCGCATGTATGAAATGAAAAGATGACAAAATTTTCTTCTCTCTTGTTGCCCTCTTGTCCTCCTTCGTCTTCTTCTTCTTCTTCTCCTACTTTGACGACGTTTCTATACACACGTTTTCTTACACATCACACATATTCAGATATACCAAAAAAGGATATGTATAGGCTTAAGCATACAGAGAGATCCTTTCGTTTTGCAGTCAAAATCGAATTTCGGAAAAACTCACATTTGAAATAATTTACACAAAGCGACGTGAAGTGATTCAAATATCCTTTTTACAAAATTTATTGACCGTTTCGAAAGCAAAAAAAAAAAAAGTGAAAAAGGACATTTACAAGTGTGTGACATAATTTCAAGTGGACAAGCGAACAAAAAATAGGATCAACCGAGTTTAGTGAGAATTAATAATATAATTGGTGATTTTTTTTTTTTTTTTTGTTCAATTGTTGTGGTTTATCCTGTGACACAATAATACGACATCTCTTGGTTGATAGAGTGCGTGACAATTGCTGGCGAAGCAACCACCAAGTGGTCTTTGGAAAGGGGTGTCTCGGCGACCGAGGGGTGAATTTATGTGCTGGAAATTCCGTCGGTAATTTGAAAAAAAGGGATTTTTATTGAATTTTGAACAACAAATTGGTTTTGGGAGTTTGGTACCTTTTTAGTTGGGAATTGCGGTTTGAACAGAGTCTTAATTTCTGTGACAGGACTTGGAAAAGAGTTGGAAAAGAACATATTGGAGAGTGCAAAAGGTCGTTTATATTGATTGTAATATTGTTTGTGGGTGTTTGTTGAATGGTTCATGGTGGAGTTGTGCCATTTATACGGAGCATGTTTTTTTAAGGATATGTGAGGTGTGTTTTGTGTCTTGTTACTTACCTTTGCATTTTTTTTGTTTCTAATTTCTACGTTTATCATCTTTCGACACAATTGTTCCTATTAACGGAGGCCCCTGTTTAGTGTCCCACGATACCAAGAACAAGTTTTTTCGGAATACCCAGCTGATGGACTTATCTGTTGACCCAAAGTCCGTCTTATATAACACACAGTATTGGCTTAAAATTGTGGCTAATCCTGTAGTTAATTTTAAGTTCGTTTCATTTAGCGAAGGACCGGTTACCATATTTCCATACACCTGTCACTATTAACGGAGGCCGCTGAATAATTTTTCAAGAAATAATGTTCCAGGAAACCAGGGACACGACTTTTTTTTCGGAACACCTAGCTTATTGAGGTATCTGTTGACCCAAAAGTTCGTCTTATATGGAACGAAGTATTGGCGAAAGATTCTGAAAAACCCTGCAATTGATTTAAAGTTCGTTTTATAAAGCTAAGGCCCGTTTACCATTTTTTCATACACCTGTCAGTATTAACGGAGGCCCCTGAATAATTTTTCAAGAAATAATGATCCAGGAAACCAGGGACACGAGTTTTTTTTTCCGAACACCTAGCTTATTGAGGTATCTGTTGACCCAAAAGTTCGTCTCATATGAAACGCAGTAGTGGCATAAGATGTAAGTGATTTAAAGTTCGTTTTATAAAGCTAAGGCCCGTCTACCATTTTTTCATACACCTGTCAGTATTAACGGAGGCCCCTGAATAATTTTTTTGGAAATAATAATCCAGGGAATCAGGGACACGTTTTTTTGGGAATACCTAGCACTTGGACGTATCTGGTGAACCAAAAGTCCGCCTTTTAAAAGACGCAATATTTGCATAAAACTGTGTATAATCGTGTGATTGATTTTAAGTTCATTTCCTAAGGCCAAGGTCCGTATTGGCGTATCTGTTGATCCAAAAGTCCTTACTTACTTAAGTGGCGCTACAGTCCAGAATGGACCTGGGCCTCAATCAACATGCCTCTCCAACTAGCTCGGTCATTGGCTAACTGCCTCCAGTTGCGCACCCCAAGTTGGTTGATGTCGGTTTCTGCGTCCGACGTCTGGCTGGGAATCGAAGACACTGCAAGCCGGAGTATTGGAGTCCATTCGTTCTACATGTCCTTGCCATCTTAAACGTCATATGCGGAGTTTTTTTTTGACAAGGGGCATGTCGTTGTACAGCTTGTACAGTTCTTGGTTGAATCTTCGTCTCCATAGACCGTCAACGCAACGGGACCGAAGATTTTTCGAACAATTTTCCTCTCCAAGGATTTCTTCATCCGCTTTTGACACTGTCCATGCATCAGCACCGACGAGCAGGACTGGGATGATCAGGGTCTTATATAGGACCTCCTTAGTTGTTCATGCGAGGGCTTAACTACTGAATTGCCTTCATAGCTCTGAGAAACAGCGGTTGGCTAGAGCGATTCTTCGTTTAATTTCTGACAAGATGTTGTTGTCAGAGTTAATAGCGGATCAGAGTTAGACAGAGTCCCGTACTACCTCAAAGTTATATCTGTCAATGGTGATGTTCTGTCCAATTCATCGATGTTGTGTGTACTTTCGTGTTGACTTTGACATTGTCTTGATCTCATTTACTGCTGAACCCATTATTGCCGCTTCCTTCGATATACTAGCAAACGTTGCTATGACATCACGTAGGGTCCTACCAATTATGTCCATATCGTCGGCGTATGCTAGTAACTTTTTTTTTGGAAAATTGTGTCTCTGTGGTTGGCTCGGGAGTTTTTCATAATGCTCTCAAGAATCAGATGGAAGAAGTCACATGACAGCGCATCGCCTTGCCTAAATCCTTTTTTGGTATTGAATGTGTCAGTGAGGTCGTTTCCGTCCCTGATGGAGGAGCGAGAATTCTCCATCGTCATCCTACACAAACGGACGAGTTTGGGTGGTATACCAAAACTAGACATGGCTCTGTATAGTTCGTCTACATAAATGCTGTCGTATGCGGCTTTGAAATCGATGAATAGGTGGTGGGTATCGATTTAGACTTCTTGGGTTTTTTCCAGGATCTGCTGAAGTGTGTAAATTTGATCTGTTGTGGACTTTCCTTGCCTAAAACAAAACTGATAAGGGCCGATCAGGTTGTTGGTAAAAAGTTCCATTCCTTCACATATTACGGCAGATGGCGATATTGAGGAGACTTATGCCTCTGAAGTTGGCGCAATTTTGAGGGTCTCCTTTTTTGTGGATCGGGCAAACGCTGCTGAGGTTCCATTCTCCAGGCATACTTTCTTCCGACTTTGGCTTATGAGTTCTTGGATGTTATTTACTAAGTCATCTCCACCGGCTTTATAAAGCTCAGCGGGAAGGCTGTCATTTCCGGCAGCCTTATTAAGCTTGAGTTTAGATATTGCTGTCCTCATTTCACTCAGGTCGGGTGGTTGGCAGTTTTCGCTGTCGTTGCCAGTATTTAATGGTTCGTTCTGCAGAAGTGGTTCTTCCAAATAAGTCTTCCAAATGTCCGTCTTATATAAATATAAGACTAATGTGGCTAATCCTGTAATAAATTTTAAGTTCGTTTCATGGAGCTAAGTTCCGTTTACCATCTTTTCATACATCTGTCACTATTAGCGGTGGCCGCTGCTTCATTTCTACTGAAATAATGTTCCAGGATACCATGATTCCGACGGAAAGAAAAATTTTGCACGTAAGTGGTTCCTAATGTTGGTGTTATGAAGAGATTTCAATCAATTTCGCAAATTTTCAACAATTAATGGCTCAGCGGAGTTTGGTTAGTTTCATGAAAAAATGTGCAACCAAGTCGATTAAGGATTTCTGGCAATCGCAGCAGCTTTCATTGAATAATCGCGGTCTTAAGTGCTCACCCCTAGCGAGTTGCAGCGGTGGTGCTAGCCAGTTTATAACTCAGCATCGAATTTTCAGTTCAGCAACTGATGATACGCGGCTGAACAAACCGGCAGCGCAGATTGTGTAAAAATTATTTCGATAGAAACAAACTGCTGCCACAGCTTGTAAAAAAAGCGAAAGGGTGAGGAGGAGGAGGCAACTGCGGAAAAGACGGAACTCCGATAAATGCTGAATGCCCATCTCTGTGCCGGGGTTATACAATGGCCTGGTTCTAGTCCTAAATCCTAGCCTCTACCTAAAACCTGGACGAGTATTGCGATGGGGTTTTTCCACACCCACTATAAACATTAATGGATCGACCCGTTTTTCAGATTCGTGCTTGCGCCGCTAGTACTGAGAATGGTTCCCCCACTTCGACCCACAACCTGGCCCAGCATATTGGTCAACTCTCCTGGCAGTATCACCGCCGCTAACGTAAAGTCTTTGTGAAAATATCAATCTCGACGCCATTTTTTTTAAATTGGTTCAAGTCGCAGAATGGACAAGTTCAAGTAAACAACGAGAAGTTGACTGCCTCGGGATTTCCAGAAGTACATACCAGTGATTCCGCCAGACCAAAATCCGCACCAATTAGTGACTTCGACTTTTGGCTTAGGTGTATCCGGTGGGGATTTCTGTGGTCCAAATTCTAACTCCAGATCTGTTAAGAGGCCACTGATCGGCGTGTGATCTATATGACCGTTTACCATTAACAGACCCAGGTCCCGGTGCTTTTTTATTTAATTTGTTTTTAATGTTCAAGGGCGCGGTCTCGGCTAAGACTAGTAAGCGGATTCGCTAGTCCACGGTAATAAAAAATCGTTGACGATCACTCACTCCAGTTCGAGCTAGTAAGCTCGAAAATCAAATGAGTTTTGAGCTATAAAATTACAATGGTGGACTGCGGTGGACTTGCGCGGATTCTTTAAATAGCGTGAAAGCAAAAAGGTTGATCAGTGGCTTAGTTGTAAGATTAACTAGTACCAGCGCTTATTTACGTTGGCCGTAACTTCGGCCCAAGTTGACTGGCTCTGGTATTCAGTAACCCCCTCAAGTACAGTAGCGGTGTTTTAGCATACCTTTGGTTTCGGTGACATACGGTTGTAGTTGAACCGATTGGCTTGAATTTGGTAACCAAACGTGACGTTCGAGGTCCGAGGTGTACCTAAACCTTTCATCCACATTTAGACGGTTTTCAGCTAGCTGTCTGGAGTTCAGAACTTCATGTCAATTGAGGTAGGTTTCCATTTCCGAGCCCCACTTGAGGTATGATTTTCTACTAAAATTGCGTTTATCATGTGACTGAGAATTGAATACTCTCCGGGCTGGAGAATTGGTAAACGGACACCAATATTTCAACGCTGTACGTCCTAGTCTACTTAAACGTACGGTCCTGCGGTTTTTTTTTTATATCAGGTATAGGTATTGGTGTTTGCAAAGCTCTTAGTTGAACCTTTGCCCTTTCGGATGGTTCTCCATTTGAGACTCCAAACTCTGTATGTCTTAGTCATCTTAATCATCCGATCCTGAGTTTTTCTTTTTATATCAAGTCTAGGTTTATGTTTCTGCAAACTTGAACATTTATCTCCATAGTTTCTCAAGGCAAATAGGACGAATGATTTTGGAAGGTTCTTTAGTTTGAAACTCCAAGTTCTGTACGCAGTAGTCATCTTAAACGTTCGATCCTGAGTTTTTTTTTTATCAAGTTTGGGTATAGGTTTCTACTAAGCTCGTCGTTGAAACTTTGTCTCCACAGTTTCTCAACGCAAATAGACAGACGAATTTTGGAAGGAAACTTTCAAGGGTTATTATCATCCATTTTCGATGTGGTCTATGCTTTAGTACCGTACAGCATATTATCGCACAGACTATCACTAGAACAGTGTGAGATAGGGCTTCATTGCTAAATTACCTTCTTAACACCAAGAAACGGTGATCGGAAAGAGTTATTTCTTCATATAGATCGGCAGAATGGCAGTCAATTTTGTCAGCCTAGACTCAAGCCTAAATATTGCTTTCGGCTGGTAGTTTTCGATGTCGGCACCAGTATTAAATGGTTCGTCTTACGTGCAATCAAAAGCTTGCTCTCAATTGTCCTTGACGATCTACATATTGTCTTCCATAATCTCAGGATCAACTGCTAGTAAACTAAGATTTTCTCCCGTTCATTTCGACAGGATTTGCTTTGGGCCTTGTATCCCTGCGATTGCCATTTATATGTTCTCACATCATTGCTGGCACCTCTATATGCCAGCGATCGCACTTGTTCCATTAAAAGGAAAACGTGGACAATATTTCCACCATATTAAGGGAAACTCGTAAGGGGTAGTGCCTTTCTTACAGTCCGAACTGTTCAAAGCGCGTCTTATTGTCAGCTCGTTGGATTAAGGTTATGCACATAGACCATCCTTAAGGTGGAGATTTGCATTCAAACACAAGTTCGTTGCCATGACATTGAAAGCATGTTTTATCCGTCAATGAGTTTATTTGTGTTCCAGTAAGGACCAGAGTGTGTGAAATTTCTCTTTCGCAACGTAGTGGACATTTCGGTTGATATTATACCAGACCTCGAGATCAGACGCAAGTTTGGTCTTGGTGTCAGTATTGCTTTAAAATTATGATTCTCTCACCAATGTGGTCGACCCTGGATGGGATATTGATCTCAAGTTTACCTACGAAATTCTTTATTCAGCCATCATGACTTTTGGTACCCATCGATGGTGGACTGGCTCATCTGCCAAGTTTTGATATGTAGTAGCAACTACTTCTTGGAACCTAAGGAGAGTGATGTGGAGTGCCGATCGTTAATTATTTACAAGGATCTGCTGATATGTTACTGATAAATCTCGTACCTGTGACGTACTTAATGATTTTATTTCATGTATAGCGCCAACAGAGGTTATGTTAGGTAAGGTTGCAGTGGTTAGGCTCTCAGTCCCGCAGCTGTACAAGCCGCTGTCTGTTTGCCGTAGATATATAGGGGCACTCGATATAGAATAACATCTGGCATTGCAGAGGGGGTTGTCATTATAGCTCCGTTAATGTATATGCAAGCTGGTCTTTGAACTTTACATAGTAGGTTGCGGTTGAAGGCTGTCTCTAAAGCCTTCTACCAGACTTAGAGACCGCACAGGAGTATGACAGACACGTAAACCCTGAAAGAGATACGCGGTTGCAAACCACATTTCCTTCCGATTGCCCTTTTACACGAGTATAAGTCTACGATGGCTTTCTTAATCGCGTTCTTGGATGTTGGCTTTCCAGATCATTTTCTTATGCAAACCCAGACCCAGGTATTTAGCTGATTCTGCGCACTTGAGACTGACGCCATTAAGTTTTTGAGGGTCATTGTGCGGGACTTTGTTTTTCCTGCTGAAAGGACCACTTCGATTCTTTGAGGGCCCGCGACGAGTCCACAACTGGGGGCGCATTTAGAAAGTACTAATCGAAAAATTTTCATAACCGGTCATACTTGAAGTACTTTCCGTTCTTTGCATATCATGGATATCAGCTATTTTTGTATCTTTTGACAGCGGCGCTTGTAGATTTCATGAACTTATGGTTCAGTGAATTACATGTAAACATCATTGAGATAGGACTACAAATGATGAAATTTCGTTTCTTTTTATAGTCCTTGGAGGAGGTAAGTGTCATATTTGTTAATAATTGTTGAGACGGCAGAGAAAACAAAAAAAAAACTGCTAAGACTCTAAGATTTCATGAAATGTTCAACCAGGTTACCGCAATGTGCAACCCTTAAAACACTCAGATAACAATAAAAAACTGACAAGCAAATTAGGTCAGTACCACGAGTGAATCTCATTTGTAGTGTGCTTTCGTCCCCAGTCAACCGATGCGCAATCTCGTTCACTGGTCACCGTTGAAACACTCAAACAATGGACAACAACATCTTATACGACTCACTCTGGTCCAGAGCACCGGCTTCGACCATACGTCTCTGGTAAATTAAAAAAAAAAGATAAAATATCTATTTGCATGCATTAAGAATTCATCCCCTAAAGCAAACAACATACAACACCAACCCCTAATTCGCATTGTATCCCCGCACAGTGGTCAGTTACGTAAACTGGTATGGAACTGACCATTGTAAAAATCAATGCGAGAGGTTTTCCTAAAGAACAGGACATTCGGCCAGCTGCTGGGAGTTATCTAAGCTGGGAGTAGGGGATGCAAAAAAAAAAAAACAACACTGTATGCATATCGGTGCGTGTTTAGGTACAGTCATTTGAGGTATCTTGCCGATATTCCTAACTGTGATGGCAGTGAAGAGTTTGATGACCTTTGTCCAGCATAGGTCCATGGGTCTTTTAATTTGCATTTCGAGGAAACTGGTTTTCATATGCTGTCAAGTGACCATGCTGAGAACGGGACAATGGATGGAGATCCACGTTTTCGATAAACTACTTCATGCAAAGCGCTAAATTATGATCAAAAGCTGAATGGACATTTTTTTTATTTTATGTAGGGAAGGGTTCATTATGCAATAAGAGGAAGATGGAAAAATATTGAGCTAAGCCCTTTTGTCCTTCATAGTTGATGTTTGCATTTGGAAAACGTTTTAGAGAGTTTCATTATTTATTTTTAAATTTCCATTTAGACATGAGGAGGTGAGAAATCGAGGATTACTTACAGAATTCGAGAACGGATCTGTAATTGAACCGAGAAGATAGTATATGGTGAGGGGAAGATCTCCAAAATTCAATATTTTGGACGAAGTTAGATTCAATCTTGGTTGTGCGTCGTTGACGCATGTGTGGAAACGCTTATTTAACCCAAGATAACCTTCACTCATCATGATTCTCGCTATGATCTTGACAGCTTTCACACATCATCATTCTTGTGATGATCTTGACAAGGTCTATCCATTGTAAGAAATAGGTGATTCTCAACTCAGCCGTGACAGCGGATGTAACGTCATTGCACAAGATTTGACACATGGATGGCTGTGAGAGAAAGCTTCACCCTGGGTCCGAACGAGCCTGTTGAGCAAATTTGTGTCTTCATGGAGGACGATTTTTTTTATGTGTTTGTGTCGGTAGGATTGTTCCAGTTATATGAGACTCTTAGATTGGCATACCTTCAGAGGATTACATGCTGATATTTTTGCTTCCGTAAATGCTACGTATCGCGTCGATGAAGTTGTGTCAGATTTTGTATCGGATCTGTTAGCGATACAAAATCCGACACAACGTCATCGATACCAAAACGCGATACGTAGCGTTTATATTGACAAACTATGCAGATTTAATGCCGGGACAATTTAGAATCATCGCTGATTTATCAAGTTTGGCAAAGACTTCAAGGAAATATTTATATCAAAGAGCTGCCAAAGGCTGGTATCAATTATCTAACATTTATTATAAATGCTTGCTTAAAAATTGAATATTTTCCAGATGTTTGGAAACTTGCAAAAGTAGTACCTATAATAAAAGTGGTAAGCCCCGTGAAAATCCGGAAAGTTATAGGCCAATAAGTTTATTAAGCAGCCTAAGTAAAATTTTTGAAAAAGTGCTGAAAGAACAAATCTCAAAATTTATCTTTGATAATAATATTTATCCTAAAGAACAATTTGGTTTTAGGCGCTTCCACAACACTTCTCATCAGGTCCTTAGAATCTGTAACCATATCAACGTAAATCGTGAAACAGGAAGATCTACTGGTATGATTCTACTTGACATCGAAAAGGCATTCGACACTGTTTGGCATAACGGCCTCATTTATAAAATGATAAAATTTAACTTCCCACCATATTTATGTAACATAGTCAAAAGGTTTTTTGTCTGGTCGTTGTTTTAAAGTATACGTTAACAGTGCCGTCTCAAGTACAATCAACTTTCACGCTGGTGTTCCACAAGGTTCAGTACTTGGCCCAGTTCTTTACAACCTAATCAAGTGATCGTTAATGATCGTAAAGATGACATAAGTGTGAGGTTTGATCGAGCCGTAGGCATTTTACTTTGTCATCGACGGAGTTTTTTTTTAGTCTGCCAACATTTTTTAAAAATCAAATATTTAGCATGTATCTGCGATCATTTCAGAGCGCTCCTTTAGTCTTATAAGTTCGCCTTACCTTAGGAAAGCTAATCTAAAAAATCTCGATCTATTTGAACACTTTGCGAAGAAGGAAATTCGTGTCAGTAAAATAGTTTCAAACCTTCAAAGGATCACTGGCACGATCGCATTTTTTTTTTATAAATTTCGGGAAGCTACCCACAGGTTGGTTGATAAGATACATTCGTGCAAGTGACCCTAATTTGAATTTTCCTCTGCCTCGATCTTTTTGAACACTTTGCGAAAAAGGCGTCTACGTAAAAAAAAATGTCAAACCTTCGAAGATCACTGTCAGGATCGCATTTGTTCAACTTTTCAGGCATTTGTGGTAAAATTTGGGAAGCTAATATTGGTTAGTTGGATAAATACGTTCGTGCAAGTGGGCATAAGTTGGATTTTTCTCAGTCTCGATATTTTTGGACACTTTGCGAAAATGGTAATTCATCTTCGAAAATTAGTTTCAAACCTTCAAGTAATCACTGCCACGATCGCATATTATTTGTAAATTTTTTGAAGCTAACCACTGATTAGTTGAATAAATGCATTCGTGCAAGTGGACCTAAGTTAAATTTTTCTCTGCCTCGATCTTTCGGAACATTTTGCGAAAGCGGTCATTCGTCTAAGTAAATAAGTTTCAAATCTTCAAATGATCACTGGCAGGATCGTATTTCTTCAACTTTTCAGGTATTTTTTGTAAATTTCGGGAAGTTGCCCACTGGTTAGTTGAATAAATACGTTCATGCAAGTGGCCCTAAGTTGAGTTTTGAACCGTATTTTTTGAACAGGAATTTTTGCAGATGATACTGCTATATTTTCACCTCATGAATTCGCTCTTAATATTGAGAGGAATCTAAAAGATGCGATGAAAATATTAGAAACTTTCTATACAAAATGGAAAATAAAACTAAACGAAGGGAAGACGCAAGCCATCTTTTTCAGTCGGAAAGGAAAGCCTTGTTTTCTTCCCAGGAGTCATTTACAGATGAATGGATTAAGTATTAGTTGGCAACCATCCGTAAGATATCTAGGTATATACCTAAGATAAGAAACTCACATTTAACGAACATATAAGTAGGACTATAAAAAAAATCGGTATTGCCATCAAGACTCTGTATCCTTTCATTACTCGAAAATCTTTGCTTTCAACTGAAAACAAAATGACTATACACAAAGTAATTTTTCAAGCTATAATGCTTTATGGGTGTCAAGTCTGGGGAAAATGTGCAAAATGTCATACGAAAAAATTACAAGTATCGCAAAATAAATTATTAAAGATGATGTTAAGTTATCCATGGCATCACTCAACTCTAGATATACATAAAAAAAGCAAATGTTGAATTGATATCCACTAGAATCAGTAAATTTACAAATAAATTTTTAGAACGATGTAGTTTTGCTGAGAATCATTTTGGTAATGCATTATATACACACTAAGTTACAAAAATCAGTTTTTGTTTGTTTAAACATATAAATGCCTATTAAATTATTTAATTGTTATTTATGGTGTGTCTTATATATATATATATATTTTTTTTTTATCTAAATGTCTTGTTTATATATTTACTCTTTGCGTGAAATATTTATTTCCTTCTGGAATTAAAACAAAACCAAAATATGTGATACCACTTGACTGATTTTTGTTGATTTATTTGTTTATTATTTTGTTTAAACATTTATATACGTATATATTTTGAAATTTTCTATTTATTTATTTATTTTTTTTTTAGTTATTTAGTTATTTATTCATTTATTTATTTATTTATTTATTTATTTATTTATTTATTTATTCATTTATTTATTTATGTATTTATTTATTTATTTATTTATTTATTTATTTATTTATTTA